>CM076575.1:780567579-780749120 GCA_034641835.2 Pinus albicaulis | reverse complement strand
AGTTGACCCGCCAGCCTAAGTAAACCAAAGCCTCACAGCCTATTAAAGATGGATTTGAGAGAACAGAATTAAAACCAATTAGGTGTACACTGACCCCCAGGAAACTACTTTCAGCAGGAAACCTCCCAGAAGATCAAACAATGAAAGTAGCCCACAGACTCCATTAATGAAGAGTTAGCACACCTTTTGAAAGGGATCGCAAGTCATTTTGTTGACCAATCAACAGATGAAGAAATGCCCACCCTTCCTCAGAAAAACTATAAAGTCAGCACCCTAAGAGGATGAAAACAGTAGGCAAAAAATGACAGGCCAGAGCATAAGCCAGTAGCCACTAATCGAATAAAGATGGATGGAAGTATTCAGAGATAACACCATCCAAATGTTCTCTGATCCTCCAGATGCCTTCATCCAACAAAAGCCCCCTCTTAGAAGCTTGATCAGCCTTCTCGTTATTTTCACAATAGATATGCTGACAGGAGAAGGAGGCAAAATAACGGAGGATCGCCCCAATAGAACGGAACAGATTTTGTAAAAGATGAACTCTATAGATCTGTATACCTTTTATCCAATTTTTCACGTTCAAGGAGTCCCCAAAAACATTTAACTGCCTGCAACCTTTCTCCATAGCGAACAATAGAAGGATCTTGAGGCTCAGCAGTTCAGCAAAATTATTTGACCCTTCCCCCAGCCCAACAGAGATATCGTACTAGTGAGAATCTGAGAGAAACAACAGAGCACCTCCCCCACAGAAATTTTGCTGCATAGCTCCATCAAAAAAACACCAAGGGCTCCTCCTATCAATCTCCAACATGAGGACCTCCCTCTGATTGGCAGCACGGATATGAATAGGGAAAGCAGAGTGCAAACCAACAGTCATGGCACCGACAATCTCAGGAGTAATAACAGAACCATCAAATAGAAGTCGGTTACGAGCCAACCAACAACCTCATATAACGAGAAGTGGCAGAGCTTTTAAGTTCATCTCAGCAGTAGACACCCACCATGAATCCCAGGCATGAGAGACAGAAATGCCCTCCCATCTGCACCAGAAACCCAATAACCTAGAGCACTCCAACCAAATACCTTTGATGAAAGGACAGCTGAGGAATAGATGGTTAACTGATTCAACATCAGATTTGCACAAGCAGCACCAGCCAGGACCTTGAAAGCATCTGTTTTGCAACACATCCCAAGTAGGGACTATCATGCTATATGACAGTGCTTGATATATTTGTATATTTTCACCCTGAACTTATCCATAAAAGATGTCACTAAAATTATGTTGTCAAGTAAAGTGATCTTTTTTGATGTTGTGCTTGAATCTGCAATAGGAGTGTAGGTAACATTTTCATATCGCTTCCAATTCAGATGAGATTTGACAATCTGGGATCATTAGGATCAATGGGATACTTTGCATCATAGAGTGCCAAATGAGAACATTATGGGCATTTTCTTCCACCAACACATTATTTTTTATAAAATAATTTATTATTCTCGTGCACATAATGTCTTCGATAAAAATTCACGAACACTTGAAGGAGGGGGGTCATTTGACCAATATTTTATGCCAAAATTTACAAATGTCTCATAAAATAATTGGAATTCTACATGGTATCGACAACAACATGTGTCTCGACAGTGATAGGCCTAACATACCATGGTTTAATATTCACAAATGTGCTAAGGACAACCTTCACATCATTATTACTCTCCATAAAGTTCTGGAATAATTCTACTTGACTGACCTGTATATGTTTGGCATGAGTTTAATAAACTCCCTTAGATATACGATGTCGCACAACATCCCTTTCATTTGGTGACACACGAGAATTAAAATTCCAAAACTCTTTTACCCTATCCCTCACACCATCAGGAAGTCTATCATGATATGGATGCCTACAGATATTAGCCCAACATGCAAGTTAATCATTCTCATCTAATTGAATTCTAAATTTTGTATGCCTCCATAAAATTTTTATTGATGTTATAAACACTTTTGAAGTTGTTGACATCAACCGACTTGATGCAGTTTTTTTCGCGAGTACACTTGTTAAAATTTCTCTACGAGCACTCTTTTCAACTTGAGATTGCTTTTCAGCTAGTGTGGTAAGTGCTGAAGTCACATTTTTTTATACCATTTGATTTACTAAAACCTCTTTCTGAATTTTAATGCCCAATAATTCCACAACATTTCTGAGATATTTGTGCTTTAAAAATCTACATAACATCTGAGCTTGTGATATGATAGATTTACCTTCAAAAAAATGTTTCAACTCCCAATTTATTTTATCTCGAACTGTCCGTTTAGGCATTGGTGGTCCCAATTATTCAATTTTATTCGGATCCATATTCTCTAGAAAGTTGTAGTCGTATACAACATTCTTGGAACTTCCAATTAATTATAGTGAAATGCGAGGTGTGGTAGTATCTTCTTGTGGGTCTGATGTTTTTTTTCCCAAGGAAAAATCGTAATTTGATTATAAGAAACAAAATTACATGTTGCACCAACAGATATAAGACCAACAACTAGCCGAGACTGGTGTTCAAAAATGACAAGCAAAGATCAATAATATACAATGGGGAGAAAGACTATGTTTTTCTCCCTTTCTTTTTTTTCGCCTTCTGCCATGCTCCTTGAGATGACGTGGGAGAGACAAGGGCAAGCTGATTTTCAACTGTAGCAGCACCAATGTCCTTGTCTGAGTTAGAGGTATCTGATGAATGATGCCTTTTGTTCCCATCTCCATCTATTACAACTGGGTCCTTTGTAGGTGGGTCCTGTTGTGTTTGTATTTCAAATGGATCTTGCGTTTCTTTTTCTTATGCATCCAAGATAACTGTTGACTATTTGTTCCCATATTTAGTGGGTACTTCCTCTTATTCTTCTATCTCCTCCTCTGAGTCACATGGGGGATATTTCCATCCTTTGGGTGTTTTCCTGACCCCATTCTTTCTTTGATTATCTCTTTTTGCCTCTGGAAAGGTATTTTGTATATGACCAGTCTATCTACATATTCTTCATCTGAAGGATATGTTTTCATAGTCTATGTGTTGCATCCATTTTTGTTGTTTATGTACTAGCTGTATGCTTTCTGGAAGTCCTTTACTGAGTTATACTTTGACACAAATACGTGCAAAGGTGAAGATTCTCTCCTCCATCCACTGTGTATTTGTTTTTATGTATCACCCTATGATATTCCCTATAATTTGGAGGACACTGTCACTCTAGAAATGTAAGGGAAGATTCTATAGTCTGACCCAAACCGGCATTCTGGAAATGACCATAGTATTAGAATGAAAATCCGAGGTCCATGGGGTGATGTAAAGACCCGTCGAACCCCAGAACCACGGACCCTCTTGGAGAATGTAATCTCTGATTTCTGAATGTTGAAATTTAACTATAAGGAATCCTTTTGAGCATAGGTGTATTTCACACTCCATGGTCTAGTTTTTGAATATCCATTGAAATAGGTCCATTGTTTCGGGCCAAAATCTATTTAAGCGACGTTCCTAATATGTGTTTCGATGAGCATCGGTCTTAGGTATGTCAATGACTGGTTCAGGAGTATGATTCAGTTGTTCGACTATGTAGGGCTTGGGGATATTGCTTGTTGATTCTGTAGGGGTAGTTGGGTTTTTTCCCCCTGCAATATGTTCTTGTAAGAAGGCCTTGTATTATTGTCATTCTTTTTTGAGGTACTACCTCCCCCCTCACCACCAAAGATTTTGTTTTTTCCCCTATCCCCTGTTCCTCCTCCTCGTAGCTGTAGGTTGAGAATAATGGTAGAACCAAAGGTTATGGAGTAATGCTTTATGGTACTATAGTTTTGAAGTGCTTTGCCTTCATGTTTCAATGATTGTATTAGTTCACGGTATCCCTAAGCTCATGTGATTTTCATTTGGAGATCCATCACCTGTTATGTTTCCTCTTTCCATAGAACTACATTTTTCCCAACAGGGGTTTTAATGAAAATTTGAAATCTATTTGTGTTTACCTGGTACGTGGTTGTTGTTGCCAATTTGTAATCTCCTGCCAGGGTTGATTCCGGGCTCATCCATAAAAGTGGGCTCCCTTTGTTTTGAGGATGCCTTAGGGTCCCTGGGGTATGAGCCGTCAAATGGGGCATAGGGGACCAAGAAAGCTCCTCATGATGGGATTTGGTGCCAGCATTATCTTGGCCTTCTGTAGCAAATGTGCGAGGGCCATCACCCATTAAAACTCCCATCCCAACCTTCACAGTTGTGGTGCCTTCATGACTGGGTGTGGGTAGCAATGAGATCAATGGGAACCACGGGCCGAACTGGTTTGTAAGAGGTCCAGATCTACGGGGGTTCCTTGTCTCCTTTGTCTGCTTTTTTGCAGAGGTATTTCAATGCCCGACCACCAGTTCTTGGAGCCTGAGGCCGCTGCAGTACAGGAGAGAAACACAGTTCCAAAATCCTTAATATCACCTTTCTCCATCATGCTACTCCTTTCCCTTTTCACAATATTTCCAGTCTAGTCAGTGTTGTGCGCCCTAAGATCCGGTGTTGGGTGTGCCCCAAATGGAAACTTGTTGTAGTTCCATTCATTTGCAGGGGGGATCGATGGTGGTATTGTAGACCCAAGTTGATATTTCCAGATCCGAGGTTTGAAGAGGTTATTTTTTGGGCATATCAGATCGTGATGTCTCCAGACACAGAAGTTGATGACCGAACAGTATTAAAAATATTTTTACCTAAAAATTTAAGGATAAATTGTGGGATGATAAGGACAGAGAGGGAAAAATTAAGATAAGGTATTATAAGGAGGTGTTTTAGGGTCTTATGTCTCAATTAGTGGATGGATCTTGTTTTCCGAGGGTTGGGGTCTCCATTATTTTTGTAACCATATTAGGGTTGTCTCTTCTGAATATGTGTCTACTTGGTAAATTTGAAGTGGTTATTTTGATTCTAAGAGTGGTTGGGGAATTTTTGGGAACAAGGTTTGTCATGTGTCGAAAGTGGGTTTTGGTTTATGCTCCCTAGGTGGTTGAGTATTGCAGTGTTTGGGTTCTAAAGCTTCATCTAGTGTGCTCAATGTTTAAGAGGTCTAAGTCTCTGATCAACATAGATTTTCCCATATATTTGGTTGGTGAGTCTGTGTCAGAGGTCAATACCTACAGGTGGTTTTTCTGCGATGGAATTCTTTGGTGGTTTTTGCATCTTGCTAGGGTCGAGTCGAGTTATTGGATTTTTCCCTTTATAAGTAGTTGAATTAATTTTAAAGAAGCTAATGAACCCTCCTATGGTCCTCTAATTCCATTGAGGTATAGAGGGAGAAATGAGAGGAGAGGAGGAGCTAGAGGCCAACTAGGGCAATGAGGTGCTAAGTCACTTCACTCATGACTCATTGGCGACTTATTTCAATACCATTTATTCAGAGACATGATAGGATATCCGTGAGCTAAAACTAGGGAGAAGATGCATTCTCTCTTGGACTAAAAATTATTGGAGGACATGTCTAAATGGGTTTTATACCTTGGTAATATTAGGGGAAGGCACAATCAATACCTAAATTTAGTAGCATTTCAACTGGAAAATGAAGACACTCTGGGGTTGGTGTTAAGAGCCAAGCAAGTTGAAAAATACAATATTTTTTCCTCCACTGAAGAGATGAAAATGATGTTGAGGAAATTGAGGTTATGTGTGGAAAATATAGCTACCCACTTGATGCATATGGAAATCAAAAATCCATGTGATTCCGAGGGAGGAGAATAGATAGATCCCCCATGATCTAATACTCTATCTCCAACCACCATCTCCTTTTCTGAGAATGATTAGCAGGGGAAAAAAGAGGTGGGTTTCCTCCGAGTTTATGTGGTTGACTATGTCAAGTCTTGTGGTAGTTCCCTCATTCATAGATAATGATGACATGCTAAATTCACAGTTGTGGTTTTCAAGATTTTGGTCATGGTAATAGTACAATGACTGGCACAAAGTTGGGGGCAAGGGTGGTTTTCTCTTGTTGCTTATATTTAGCAACTATTTTGTATGGATTATGAACACTCTTAAATTGGTGTTTGAATAGTCTTCCCTGGTTATTTTTGTGACAGTGAAGTGTATCCTAAAGATGGGGCTCGCAGCCTTGCCTTAGGCCTTTTATGTGTATGTCAATGTAAATATGTCTTTGTTATTTATGTAGAGTGTGAGAAGTTTAAGTGTAGATGTGTTGGTCTATTTTTAGTGGTTTTTTGGTGGCATAGGTTGAAATGTTTTTCCTCCCTTTGGTCGCTTAGTTTTCAATGATGTAATTTAGCTTTATAAAGTAATATGAGCTCTTTAATTTGAAAAAATATATATTCTCAAGTGGTTAAATACAATTATTGTTATCATATCCACCCAGTTTCAAATCCCCATTAGTGACATGTGGAGCTTTGAAGCTTTGGTTAATATTATTGTAATGGATTTTAACTTGATAAAAACACTCTTAAGTGAGTATAATCGTGGACTAACCTGGTACGAAAAACCTCCTATTATTGGTTCTATTCTATTTCATTTCCTTAAATGGTGAATATTTTTCCTAGTACCTGCAAGTTTCACCCCCCCAAGAATAAAATTTTCCTTTAAGCCTTCCAACCAATTGATATGACCTTATAGAATATCTTTAGCTAATACTTGAGCAGTTTACTGACAATGGATATAAAAAATTGAGTATTTAGAGATGCCCTCATTATTCCTAATAGCATGGTTTGATAGTATATTGCCTCTTTCAGAGCACGATCCATTCTCTATGATCTTGATAATCCAATGAGTTCCTCTGGTGAAAAAAAATAATCCATTCCATCTTCTGAAATTAGTAATTTTGATGTCATTTGGCGTACAATAATATTTATATGTTTATCACAAATTCGTACCCCTTGAGATCAGTAAAATTTTTGAATTTGATTGATGAAATGAATCTAACTTTGTTCCATAGTTATATTAGCATTGATGAATAACCCTTAAAGACTTTTAAGAGACATTGTCATATCTCTAGTCCAATTTTCAAAACTTTATTCCACATTCATCAATATTGAATTATCCAAATGGGCTTCTAATAATTTATCAACTTTAGGAAAACCTTGAATTTATCACTCGATTTGAACCTTTCTTATTTCAATGTTATCAATGTATCTCCTTTGTCAATAATTTCACCATAATGACCATGAATAGTCACTTTTTGAGTAGCCAAATAGGGTTTAGTTGATATAATGACTAAATATTCTCATCAACTACTATAATTTGACAAAATTCAGAGGGTTTGCCATCCTTGGATATCCATACACTTTTAGGAAACAATTGTCCAATACTAACTATTGGAAATGTTTTTTTACAGAAATTTCATGAGGAAGAGCACCGATTTAGAAACGAGATTGGAAGCGTTGTTCCTACACTGGTTGAAATGATAATTTATCATAGTTTCATCCTTGAAATAGAATTTAAGTACTTGGAAAATATTGAAAGAATTATGAAAAATGGAATGTTTCTTTGATAATATTTCTTTATAAGTTAGAAAATGGAAGGATGGAAAATGGTTGGTTATGCAAATGACCCAAGAGATTAAAAAATTCAATGATTTTTTCTAATACGATCCTTTCTATTTGATTTATTTCCCATGTCATAACATTTAGAATCATTGAAGAAAATGATTCAAAAATAGTTGGATGGTGATATATCCATAAAAGGTCCATGGTCTTCTTCCTCATTAGATAATGAATAAATAGTTCCTTGATGTTTACAAATTAATTGACTATCCCCATCGGAAGAGAAAATATTAGTGTGGTACAAATTGTTATGGAATATAAAATTTGAACTTGCTTTATTATCTTGAGATGATCCAATATATGTGATGTATATGTTATTATGAAGTGATCTATTATTTTGCAAATAAGTTTCTTAATGGAAATTTTATCCATCACTTTATTATAAAAGGGATAATTATCAAAGGGAAATCTAATTCATTCCTTCATAAATAGAAATCTCCATATTTTCATGAGCAACATTAAATAATGGGTTCAAGCCAGTTATTTTAAGGCTTCCTCAATCTCTATATCTACACTAATGAAAAAATCATAAGATCAATAACATTAGACCCTGAGAGCTGGCAGTGATTTCTTTGGGTGTTTAGAATGGGAAGACCCTTGTATGGCTTCTTCCATTTCTCGATTGAGACAAGTATGACTAATATTTGTTCAAATGTATATATTAAGTATTTCCCCCTTTCTACCTCTTCTTATTCAATAGTGTTCATGGATTTCGTGGAAGGTACCCAAATATTCAAATTGAACTTTCAATAGGGGCTTCTTGGTTTACTAAGGTAATGATATGTAGATCCACCTCCACCCACTAGAGCCATAAGGGTTTTTATAAGTCAATTTGTTTATGTCAATAAGCTCTAAGCACATCATCATAACTATCAAAGGAAGCTTTCTTACAAGAAAAACTTTTCTTTTCCAAGTTATATAGATGGTACCTATTTCCATAAATACCTTGACTATTTCCGACCATTGATATATAAATTCCAAGAAATATATCTAGTGTCAGTATAGAAATAGGATCCCCTATAGCTGGAGACAAAAGATTTGTCTCATAAAACATGAGTAAATCAACCTTTTTTCTAGCTTCCAAAGATAAAGGTACATGGACAACCATCTGATCTTTGTTGAATTCTACATTCTCTATATGTGTGTGTGTGTGTGTGTGTGTGTGTTTATTAATTAAATTTAGTAATTTTTTACTTATTTATTAAGTACAAGTTTCGAATGATTTTTTTCCAAATAAAAAAGTTGTAAATTCTATTAATAAAAATAAAAAATACATTTTGTAGACACACATAGTGTGTATGAATTTGGTTCTAACAAGAGAATATTGAGTACAAAGAGAAAGATGAAAATGGAAAATTAACAACAAATAAAAGCAAAAAAATACAAATTAAGGACAAGAATAAATTATGGCTAACTTGTGGAAATTTTTTATGTTTTTCCTTTCTGCCAATGAACTTTTTCCCAACCATCCATATTTGGTTCAACAAGAACCAAGTCCAATTCTTGTCCCACATGAGGGACGCATTTTTCAAAATCTAAAATTTCTGAGACATGTTCTCTCATAGAGCCCCCAAATTCATCCAACGTCAAGGAGTCATTGTGTTCCTTCTCTACCTATTCTACAATGCCAAGAGTTGGTTGTACCGAAGCACCCCTATATTGGACAACTTCCTACAAGTCTATTTTAGTGGTTTCTTCTTGTTCTAGATGACATTGTTTTTTGTCATCTTCTTTAGAAGAAAAAGAACATTTCTCTTTGAACTGACATCCTTTTGTTTGTTTTCTTGCCTCTTCTTCTTATTTGGGTTCTCCCTTGCATGAGGGCATGCATGTTGTAAATGACCTTTCTGAAAACATATATGACACCCAAATGCCATATTTTCATAGTCTAACACTTGAGACCAACAAATTTTTTGGTGTTTCAAATTTATATGGCCAGGAAGTCCTTTATTGAGACCAATCTCCACATATATTCTTGGCATATGTGAAGATACCATTTTTGTTCTTTCCATATCATTTTTTACAAATTCTTCCAATGTGTTTTCTATATCTTCAAGAACTTTGTGGTGCCAAAATGGAAGGAAAAAATTTGGGAGCCTCACCCAAATCGACATAGTAGAGATAATGGTTATTTATTTATTAATATGAATTATTATTATTTAGATTTAATTTTTGAAAAAAAAATATAAATTTATTAATAGAAACAAATTTACAATAAAACAAATTGAATTAAATCCATTTATTATTTTTATTATTCCTTAATTTGTGTTACTTTTTAATTCAAATGATATTATGTTTTCTTATTATTATTTTTGATTTAACACTTTATTTAATGTATTGATACAACATCTTTCCATAGTGAATTGTAGAATATCTTGCTAAAGAATTACAATTTTTTGAAATCACAATTTTTACAACCATTATTGTTATATCCAAATTTTAAAATTAAATTAAAATGAGGGGGAAAAGAGAGATAAAGAGAACATTTCAATTTTGAAACTTAAATTGATAACCATCCTAGATCCATCTTAACTCCGGAAATCTACTGAGCCTCGAGAGGGATCAAATCTCTTTTCACTCTAAAAGAAGTTTGCACATTGATCCATCTCGACACTTGGTAGATCTAGAGTTAAGATGGATCTAGGCTAGTAGAATATATATATATATATATATATACACCAAGGGAAAAACCATGGGTTGTCAATATCTACAAACAAGAAACCGCAAACTGTAAATTCATTATTTTACTTCTATTTTATTTTAATTATCAATTTTTATTTTTATTTTATACATATTCTTTTATAAGAATACAATGGGCAAAACAATGCGTTGTCAAAACCTAGAAACGAGAAATCACAAAAAATAAATTGATTATTTTGCCTCTATTTTATTTTAATTATTACTTTATTTATTTATTTTTTATATGTAATTTGAGCTAGTGCAGATGTTTACAAGACTTACAACATCTCAACCATACTGGGTCGGAGAGCACCTCTCAGCTCAAAAAAAATGAAAATCATAACACACACACACACACACACACATATTAAAAATAAAATCAAAAGGATAATCAAATAAAGTGGTGAAAATTCAGGGAATGTGAGAAACCGACCTCGGAAATCATCCTCTCTGCCATTCCTCACATTTATTTTCTAATAAAAATTACTTTTAAATTAATTAGATTTTAAGTTATTGAGATTTAAAATTGATATGGGGATGGTGTGTTATAAATTTATATATTTTTTAAAATAAATTTACTTATGTTGAATTTTATTTTTTATAATTTGTAAGCTTTAATTTATTTTTTTCCTAAAAAAAAGTCGTAATTTTATTCAACCTAAAAATAGGGAAAACAAAATATTATGCAGATTATCAAAAGAATTCAAACATGTAAGCCAAAAAACCTACAAATTACAAAGCTCCAAGAAGTAATCCCCCATCATCCAAAGTTCCACATAATAAACTAAACACTAGGGTCAAAAAATCCCGTGAAAAAACATAAAAGGGCCCATCAGGCCTAAGTGATAAAAAAATAGTTAGCTACCCCTTTCTACCTTTATTTTTCTCGAATTTTCGCCAAACTCCTTGGATGGGAGCGACATTAACAATTTACATATGATTTTCATCCATCTTCCAAGGTGGTTATTTTTTTTGAACTGTAAGAAACGTGGGATATTTTAATGCCTACTGCCTCCAATTATGCAATTTTTCGTCTCATTTCTTCACTATAATCTCTAGTTTTTCAGGGCTCCTTTGGCTTTGGAGAATTCTTCCTATGTGTTCTTCCCCACCATTCACCGATGTGCCTTATTGATTTTGAAGCTCCGCAATATTATTATTCTCCATTATTTCATCATACTCATCTTCTATGAGGTTCATATATGGAACCTGCCATCCCTTTGGCTTTTGAGGCTATTCCTTTTTCCTTTTTAGAACTTTCTTGGCATGTGAACAAGAATTTTGTAAATGTCCTATCTAAAAACATATGCAACACCTGAATGTCGTTTTCTCAACATCTATAATTTTGGTCTAATGGAAACTGATATGGATCAAGTGGATGCAATCAGAAAAGCCTTTGCTAAGGTATAACTCTACACATATTCTAGTAAAGGTGAAAAACCATGGCCCCTCATTTAAGGCAAAATCCAGGTCCTTCTCGATAGCATATTGTAAAATAAAAACACCTTTTCAGCACAAATGAATATTGCAATTAAAATTCTAGGTAATGCATACTCACTAATGTAGATCCTCTACTTTGGGCCAAACCCATTAAATCTGCAAAATATATATTGACGTTGGAGGACTTTAAAAATATCATTAACCTTTGGGAAATTGACCGCCATAGTTGGAGCCTAATCCATCTGTTCGACAATATAAGGACCCCGAATATTTTAGCTTTGAACAACTATGGAGTGTATCTTTCATTTTTCTACATCTTTGGAAAATCCAAAAGAAATGGGGACTCTTCATTGTACTTCATCCTTGTATGATACTCATCCATACAAGTTTCTTAGATTATGTGCAACACCTTGTAGCCTCAAAGATACAATAACGATGGAATTTTGATCAATGCCATATTCTTTAAGTATCATTGAGTCTTGTAAAATCTTCCCTTCATACTAATTAGAGGAATTTTGAGGTCTAAAATGGGCCTCCTATGGAAATTATAAAATAATAGTGGAAATAATAAAATAATATTAGATTACATCATCAAATTTTAGAGGAAAAAAAAATAATACTTTCTCAACTCGTATTTTCAACTTATCTCCCTATGAGTATACTCAAATTTTGAGTGGGAACACTCATTGGATGAAGAATTTGGTTCCTCATCCAATGAGTACCCATGTTGCATACTTTTTATGGACCTTGCTACATGAAAAATGAGAAATACATGAAAAAAGTGATTGCAATCACGTTTTTTTCATGTATTTCTCATTTTTCGTGTAGCAAGGTCAATAGAAATTATGCAGCACGTGTACTCCTTGGATGAGGAATTAAATTTTTCATCCAACAAGTAATATCGCTTTAAATTTGAGTAAAATGTTAGGGAGATAAGTTGAACATACAATTTGAAAATTTAGTTTTATTATTTTATTATTTTTTAATTCTTTTACTTTTTTACTCTAATAATGGTGAATCATCCCCCATGGTTGGCAGCATCATATTGAATATTATTGGTTCTTATAAAGTTTATTTTGGTTGTACATTTTTCTTAGGAGGCTCATTTTAGACCTCAAAATTCCTCTAATTTGAAACAAAATTTGAGAGGGAACTATTATTCAAAGGGTTTACTGAATTTATTGTTTTAGATTTTCAACCAGATCAACTCCCCTAAACCAAAAACTGATGAATTTTTCATTGAGATCATTTAAAAAAAACTGAAATAAGCCCACTTACCTCCTCAATGGTCATAATATCATATCTAAAGGGAGAGGCCTTTTAACTTGATTTGTTACCAACAATTTTGAAGTGAAGAGATCCAGATACAAAAAATTATCCAAACATAGAGCCCTCATTATGTTATTCATGCCTTAAGATGTTAAAATAAATATATTTGGCCGACAAAAAATCCCCAAAGTCATATCCATAGTGAAATATGCAAGAAAACAAATGAAAAATAGTGGATATGGGAAAAACCATAAGAGATATTCCATGGAAATGATTTCACTAGAGAGTAAAAAAAACCCATGAGTCCAGTCGCCACTATTTGTACAAGTCATATTTCCAAGATCTTTCAAGTGGTCAAATCTCCTCCAATGTTGTTCTCACAAATCTTCAATCCTCCTTTGATGCCCATCGTAACAATAGAACCCCATTGCACATAATCCATCAATTGCTAGAAATAAGCGTAATCTCGATGGCTATGTCTTCAACAATGCAGGTAATTGAAACCCTAGCGCTCATTATTTCCTCCGCTCTCCAAGTTATACTATTTCTATTTATATTAAAATTCTTATTTTTAATTTTTTGAAATATTTTTTTTAACTCTTTTAGAGTTTGGAAAGTTTTGTTTTTTTTCATTTTTTTTATATAAAATATTTGTTTAAATTTCATTTTTTTTTTTTTAAACATGTTTTTCTTATTTTTTTAGTTTTTTTATTTATAATGATTTTGTTTGTAACAATAATGATGTTTCAAATTATAGTTCAAATTGTTTTAATTTTAAGATTAAAAAAACGGAATTGTTATATGGGGCATTTGTTCTGTTTGGGTTAATTATAGGATCTAAGTTGCAATAATATTAGTTATCAAGACTATGGTTTCAAAAGAAGCTACAATTTTAACTGTGAAATAAAAACAACTTAAACTATCAAACAGGAAATCTAGCTAGACCCACCCCCCCCCCCCCCACAAAACAAACAACCTGAAAACAAAAAGTGTGTATGTCGGAACGATGTTTTTATAAGTGAAATTTCCAAGTTCAAGTTCTACAACAAACATAAAAAGATTTTTATCTTGCATTAAAAAAGGTATGTTGATTTATACGTTCATTTTTATCCATATGTATATTATTTTTATTATATATATATATGTCGAAGAAGGATGCAAATGGAGTACTAAATAGTTTCAAAACCTTCATTGAAAAAATTAAGTTGGAAAGGTTGAGAAAGAAATGTCTCAAGAATCTTGAACTTGATCCTAGTCTTAATCATTTCATTTGGAATGGACTCTAGGATATCCAATATCAAACAATACAAGGTTATTGTGAAGACATTGCAAAACTCATACCGAAATGTGAGTATTCCCTACTTATTACAGATATTCCTCATGGTTTCAATTTCCCAAACATCGGATATGATAGTGAGCCTTATAGTTATCAAGATTTTAGCAAATTGGTTACGAGAATTCAACAAGTCGCAACATCACCATTTTGGAGATTTGTGGCATTTCATTTGGACACATAATTTGCAATGTTATTATCAAGATTCAAGGGAAAAACAAACTCAGGGATGCAACTTACATGGTAATACATTGAAATTTTATGTTTGATTATTGTTAAAAAAATAGTTTATGTACAAGTTAATTGAAATTTTACTATTTCATTTTACAGGTAAAATTCAAATCTTATTGGCTGCAGAGATCGACCAATTATAATTGATTGTGAGTTCATTTATGTTTAAAATGTTGGAAAAAATATGATAGTTATAATCCTATTATTTTGAATCTAGTAGATGTAAAGAGTCATAGCCAAGTATTGGTTCATGATGTTGTTGTAAAAAAACAAGCATATGAAGATAAAGATGCAAAAGGAGAGATAGTTAACATTTGTCAAAAATCACAGGGATTGATTAATTATGTTATATATTTATGTTCAAATGAAAGAGATTGGGTTTTGGATTTATCAGGTTCAGGTTAGTTTTATTACATAAAATTGAATTTCAGTATTTTATTTTTTATTTTTTATGTGTTTATACTGATTTACTTAATCATTTCTTTTGTACGTGATGATTAGGTACAACACTATCATGTTGCCTAAAAAAAGGAATAAATTGCATTACCATAAAAAAAGACTCACTAGAATGCAATTTTATTCAGCAAATAATTAATGCTATTCAATTTCTTCAAGATGCAATGCAAGAATTTGGTTTAAGGAAGAGAGATTTTAATGAATCACACTGGAAAAAAAGGCAAAGGAACCTCAGCCACCATTAGATGGAATGATTGGAAATGGGTACTTTGGGAGATTTGTAGACATCAAAGATGCATCAAAAGATGAAAATGACCAAACTGAAGCACAAAATGTTATGAAAGAAGATAATAATGAAACTCTAGAAGATGATGAGCATGGATTATATGATATTATTCATTAAATTTAAGTTATGGTTGCAAATCAAGCTCAATTTTGAGAACTATTCATTAATTATATTAGTAATGTTTTGACTTTGATATCTTATGAGAAGAATAAGAATTCAATTATTGTTGTTATATGTTTAATATTTGTATTATCTAATTTTCACTTTAATTTTTATGTGAATCATTATTTTCTGGAAAAAAAAAACTAATATTATTATTATTTTTTGGCATAAATTTCATAAAAATTGTTATTTTAATTTTTTTTGTTAAAATTTTCCCATAAAAATCAGTTATTTGACATGTCATTTTTAGCATAAAAGTCTCAAAATGTGTATTTTTTTTGTTATATTTATATTCAAAATGTGTATTTTTTGTCAAATGTTTAAAATTATTTCTCTTTTAGTGACAATTATTTGATGTGCATTGAAATATTAATTAATGATACTTAAATATATAGAAAATCAAAACTTTAAAATATTGACCCTTTGTTTAATTATGCAAAAAATGAATATTTCATTACAAAAAAAAATGAAAAGAAAAAAGAATAACACAAACCTAAAAAACACTTAAAAATTAATATCCCAGGGAAGAAGAAGAAGAAGAAGAAGATTACTTCAAAAATTGTTATATTTAAAAAAAAATTATCCACACTTAATACATTAGAAAGTTTTAAGCCTAAAAAATAAGCCCTCTAAAAAAATGGGTTAATGTTGCATCAATACTTTTCAAATGGAGCATGAAAATCACTAACATTTGGAAAAAAATGTTCATACTTGATACATAATAAAATTTAAAGTATCAAAAATATGCTCCAAAAATAAGGTGTATTCTGAATCAACACTTTTCAAAATCAGAGTATTTTTTGTTGCCTGAAAAAAATGAGAACTCGGTACAATTCTCGTTTGATAGTTCACTTTATTTAAAAATATTTTTGTGAGTAGCACCACCTTTCAATTCAAGGGATTCATTTTTATATTTTGATTGCAATGATATCAACTGGTATGATCATTGTGTCGAACAATTTGGAATATTAATGCCTTATAAAAAAATGCGTGTTTCTAGTAGAGGTCAATATTTATTGAGTCGATATAAAGGTTTTGATTAGAAACAATACAAGGTTACTATGGCCATGGTTGCACAAGGTTGTAAATTTAGCCCCAAAAAGAAAAAGAGTGATACTGGTAGCATCACTTTTTGAGATACGGATAAAAATGACCACTAAATGTGACCTATAAAAAAAATTAAAATTCTAAAGTATTATTGTCGAGTCAATAACTATGTTTAAACCATTAAAAGTTGAATTTGGACTATCAATGATAGACAAATCTTTGACAGAAGGGGCCTAATCCATGTATTAGGCTTGATTAAGGGATCATGCATCCTTTGAATTCACCTTTTGAACATTCAAAAAAATAGGGGCTTGATCTCAAATTTATGTCCTCATTAAGCAATTAGGGAACTTTAAAATTTGTTGGAAGGGATCTTTGGGAAAAGCTTGATTTATGAATCAGGGTTTTTGTTTTTCAAGTCAAACCAATACCTTGATTCATTAGAATGTAACCAAAAATCCATTTTGACTTTACAAATTGCAAGATGAAAAGTATATTATTACTCAAAATATTTTTATTGAGTGATAAAAGGTTAATTAAGTTAGGTGTGAATAAAATTTTTTATTTACTTAACTCCCTCATCTTGTAACCTTTTTTCAGAACCTATAATTGTTTGAACCATTTTTTTCATGCCGCAAAGGAAATATAAGTGGTTCACAAACCATTTCAAAGCTAGGTGGGCAACTTCTGTGACCTATGAATTATGAACTTGATTCTCAATTTTTTGTTGAATTCACAATCCTCAAAAACCTACAAGCATCCTTTTCTAGCGGTTAATATGAATATTTGATCGAGACCCTAATTTTGCATTATAAGGTATTTTTTAATGAAATTTTAGGTGTTGTTTAAAATGTTGCTTTGTCAAAAACAAATTTTGTTTGCTTGTCTTACATCTATGTTATATAAGTTTTCAATGCATTGATATATATTGGTATTCTTATACTTGTATTTTACACTATAGGCCTTGCAAGGATGTTATTAGATGTTATGAGGATGAAATTAAAAAAATAGAAATTTTTTTTTATATTTATTGCATAAGGAAATAATTATTTCATCACAATTTCATAATTATAAAATAAAAAATATTTCAAAATTTAGGAAAAACCCATAATGGGTCAGAAAAAAACCTATAATGTATTGGAAGTGTAGAAAACCTATCCCAGGGATTCCATATTTTCTTGTAATATACTAAAACAAAATAATGAATCCTTCTACAATTTGCGGAAAACAAAATACAATCGCACAATCACACACAAGAGAAAGAAATTATCAATCACACAACACAAGATGTATATGGGGAAAGCTATTTCTCAAAACCCTACTATCTGTATATTACATTAAGTCAAGACCATGAAACAATACAATGATATTACTCCATTGAGAAACCTCTACACTTTGTTGATTGTCGCACTCTGATCTAGGAAAAATCAGTCCAACAACCAATTCTCAGTCCTTGTCTGCCCAGCCTTGCTTACACATTGTTGGACTAATTGAGCCCCTATTAATTAGGAAATTCCCAATTAATGAGTGTGAAATTCTTGCTTGGCTTGCTAGTGACCTCATGCATGACCTGTACAATTTTCTATTAGTACAACTAATAGTTGTCTCCCTTTAACCTCAAACTCAACTCGGAATTCCTTAGAATTAACATGCAACAACTATTTATGGTGAAATATCAGTTAACTGATTGATCGATCATTGTTAATTAAATCAGATTTAATTCACTGGACCTCTCACTAGCTCATCTCTCAGTTAGAATTAGTTAAATTGATTTTAACTCAATTTCTTGAGTTAACTAATTACAACTCACAAATGAACACTAAAAAAGTGAAGGGGTTTCTTTCCTTAAGATTTTCGGCGAATGAAAAAATGAAGAGCATTAGGGTTTAATGCTCTAAAGGTGTAGAGTCCACCGTCACAGTAATCGGCTCAATCGTGGTTCCTCTCATCCTCAGACCGGAGGGACAAACCCTGATCAGCTGTGCCAAATACATCTGCAAGAAAAGGGATCTCAATGCTGAAGAGGATGGCACATGCACCTGAAAAACCTCTCCCATATCCGACGTCTTGCAACAGTCTCGCCTTTCGATTAGCCGTGCTAGGAGAACAGGGGAGCTGCATCCAAGTTGACAGCCCATCCACGAATGCAACAGTGATCGTAGTAACTAGTGTAGGACGAGATGGACGTGTGCAATGGTATCCCGGAGCTTGGTTGGGGCTGTGATCACCACCACAATCACCAAATCCATTGAAAGGCCTCCCAGTCACAGATTTGAGGGATAGATACCGTCCAAACGATATGCACTCATCCGCAAAAGTAGTGACTCCCTGGCCTCTTCCACCATGATGAACCATACCCTTTTCGAACACACCTCCCAGACCTCCACTGCCGCAGTCAATTTGTTTCTCGGATCTACGGATCTTGGAGCCCACAGATCAATCAAACCCCTAGGCACAACGCTGAACGCAGCTACGCAGACTTCACTCAGGCTCAGCATATTTTGCAGCTATGAGGAAGAAATAAACCCTATTATTATCGAATATGCCTCCCATGCCTCTATCGCTGCCATTAAGCCAATGCTCGGATATGCGGATCATGGAGCCCATGGATCAAGTAGGCTCCCAGTCTCAACATTGAACATAGCTACACGGAATTCACTCAGGCTCATTGTAGATTGCAGCTGTGCGGACGAAACCTGCACTACTCTTCACATTACAACTGACTAGCCACTGCAAAGCAATAAGGATATAGGTGCTTGAAGTTTAAGGGTGCTTCCATCTCATCATGGAACTAGCCAAGACAACAGTCAAAATGTCACCAGCTTCGACGCACCCTACCTTTTCATCAATCCTTCACTCCAGGCCACACCCCAGAGTCTAAGGGCCAAGACAGTTCTCTCTCCTTCCAAATCCAGATTTCTTTGCTCAATGGAAAAACCCTGCCCTACTAGATTTGATATGAAGATCTAGTGCAGAACCTAACGCAAGACCTTGAACACAAGCTGGGGATCCCTTCTACCCTGTAGATATTTATTTATAGGAGTAAGCAACTTGAGAACTCTCTTCCCCTCTATTTTTACAATATAACGAAAAATGCTTCTCTGGTTTTAATCCTACGACTGCGAGGAGGGGCTTCAGGGAAGCCATCCTCTTCTCAAACATTCTCTTACAAGGATGCAGTCCATGCACAACATCCCAAGAACTATGCCCAACCCCCTGTGGCTCCTGAGTCATTCCTAGTGGATAAAACGAAGGACATTCCATCTATTGAAATATCCCATCCATCACTAGACAAATAGACTCAATTTTTTGCAAAAAATGCCATCATTTACTGATTCAATGGATTATGGCCTCGCTCAGTAGATCTCTACCAATGGATCCACTCCACTTGGACCAATAACTACAAGGTTTTCTTCTGCTCAAAGGGCTTCTTCATCGTCCTGGTTTTGGGTAAAATCAGGGCTATTCCTCACACCATGGTTCCCAGACTTTGATCCTTCCATGACCGTCATCACCAAGCTCCTTATTTGGGTAATGCTCTATAACTTACCTGCCCATCTTTGGCACTGCTCAGTATTTCAAGGAATCAGAAACACCCTTGGATGCTTCCTAGAAATAGAAACCTCCAAGGGGGAATCATGCATATACAACTTTGGTAGAATTTTTGTTGAAATAGATATCAACAAAGGCTTTTCCGATCAACTCATTCTCAAGGTGGTAGAATTTCATTGGACCCAAACCCTGGATTATGGGAACACTGCCTTCCGATGTCATCACTGTCATCAAACAGGGCACCTTCAGAAATCATGCTCCTCTTTCCTTGCCCAAAAGAAGAAGAGCAACCAAAAATTAAATTCCAAAAGTTGGAAGTCATGTGTACTACCACTCATTGATTAAATTGACTCCTCCAGCTCGAATGAGGAAGATGAGGAAGAGGAAAAGCAGGAGAAAGATATGACCTCGACAGATTCAAGAGGGCCCAACATTCGTTCGAGCGCTCAGAAGCGGTCTCATGAAACCTCCTCCTCAGACTCAGACAAGGAGCCAACTCCTTTAGTAAACAGCAATCTCCAAGTGGTTCTTGCCCATCCACCCTAGGATGGTTGGGTATGAGTTTCAAAAAATAAGGGAAAGAAATGTCGCACTGAGGACTCTACCCACTCTGGGTGGACTAGTCCTGTATCTATCTTTTAGCTCCCATGTTAATTTTTTGGCTCTCTTTGCTTCTCTCTTGGTAAATTAACGGGACCGAGGTTGACTGTTCATCATTTCTAGCTGCCCTGCTTTCTAGCCTCTCATGTTTGTAACACTCCTTGTACCATAAAATTTTCTAATAGAATCAGTCTAATTTACCAAAAAAAAAAATACAACTCACAAATAACTATAACTGGACCCCCTAAAAATAGGAAAATCATCTACAATCCTCCTCTTTGACCCTCAACTTGAATTTCCAAGGCTAACTCGGTCTTTCTGACTTAGTTAACTAATACAAGTTGTCATGAGATGAAATTACATTTTCTCTTCTAATTTAATTCAGGGAAAATTATATCAGAAGCCTCCAATGGGTGTCATTTCTTGTTTCCATTTCAACACTCCCTCTAAACAAGAAAGGGATTATCTGCTACCCTGATCCTTCCTTTGTGGAGCTTGAAATTGCCTCTCGACAGTGCCTTCGTCAAGATGTCTGCATCCTGCTCCACCGTGGGAATGTACTCTAATGGCATAATGTGCCTCTGCACACAATCTCTAAGATGGTTATATTGGATATCAATATGCTTGGACCATTCATGAAAAAATGGATTAACTAAGAGTTTAATGCAACTCTTGTTATCACAATGTATCACCGTTGGATCCATCTTTCGACCAAACAAACCAAAAATTATCTTCCTCATCCATATGGCATCACATGTTGCTTGACTGGTTTTCATGTACTCTGCCTCCATTGAACTGAGTGCAACTAATATTTGTTTCCTGTTGTACTAGGAAACTGTTGTTGATCCTATGATGAAGATGCCCCCTGATGTGGTATTCATTTCGGATGGACTCCCTACCCAATTTGCATTGGTGAAGCCTTGAATCTTCACTCCCTATGTTCGTCTGTACCATAATCCATACTCTGTAGTGTCTCTGAGGTATCTCAAAACATGCTTCCTTTCCTTCCAAAATATCTTGGTAAGATTAATCATAGATGGTTAACTACGTAGAATATTTATGCGTGTGTATTCACAAAATACATGAGTGAACCCACAAGTTTCCTATAAACAATAGCATCCACTACTTCACCTGAAGTAACATCCTCCTTCCTCCAGTTTCTTACAAGAGGAGTCTCCATGGGTTTGTTTCCCTCCATGTGGAACTTCCTCAGAATCTCATTGGCACACTTTCCCTAAGATACAAATATTTCCCCATCTCTTTGCCATATTTCCAATCCCAAGAAATAGTGCAATAGCCCCATGTCCTTCAACTCAAATTCTCTTGCAAGGTCCTCTTTGCAATAATTTATGACTTACTCGTCACCTGTCAGTATCATATCATCGAAATAAAGTAAAATAATCAAAAGCTTACCATCAACCACAATATGATATAGGTTCACATCCACTTCACCTTTGGTGAAGTCCAACCCGGTGAAATAGTTGTCGATCCTAGCGTACCAAGCACGAGGTGCTTGCTTCAACCTATACATATCTATCTTGAGTCTGCACACATTTGAATCCCTATCTAAGGTCTGAAAACCTTCTGGTTGCTCGATATACACCTCTTCCTCAATAACTCCATTGAGAAAGGTTGTCTTTACATCCATATGTTGTATCTTCTATCCCATCTACGTTGAGAGTGCAAGGATGGATCTAATAGATGAGTAGCTTGCGCCTAGTTCAAAAGTCTCATCACAGTCAATCCCATCCACCTGAGAGAACCTTCTGACCAAAAATATGGCCTTGTGCTTCTCCACACTCCCATATGCTACCTACTTCACCTTGTAGACCCACCTAGATCCTACAATTGACTTCCCCACTGGTCTTGGGACAACTTCCCATGCATTGTTTCTGATAATGGGGTCATACTCCTCAACCATGGCATCAACCCACACTCTCTGCTGCATTTATTCCTTAAAAGAGGATGGCTCTATCTCAATACCTTCATTCATAAGAGACATGTATCCAGTATATTGCTCTAGGTACCTTCTCTACCTGTGTTGTGATGTGGTTGCTCCCACATTCTTTCTTGCATCTAGCAACAATATGCCAGATTCTCTGGTGTGCTTCCTTCCATCTCTGGTGTATGCCTCTGCATGAGTGGTGTCTTCCACTCTATTTTCCTCTGCTTGTGGCTTCTCCACATCATGAGTTTCATCCTTTGGAGCCAAGAACTCATCAACTGCATGCAACTCAAGTTCCCTCTCAAGGGACAATCGCATGGCTTTCTCTTCATCGAAATTCACATCTCTTTTGACTACTGTCATCTTGTGTGTTGGAAAGTACACTGGATAGTTGTGAGGTGTATCAGTGTAACCCAAAAATATCCCCAACTCTGTTGTTGCCTCTAGCTCCTTCTTGTCATCTTTGATTACATGGAAATAAACAAATGAACTAAAAATTTTAAAATACGATACATCCAGACTTTTACCTGAAAAAGCCTCCTATGGTGTAATCATCCCAACTATCCGATGAGGACTTATATTCTCCACAAATATTTTTGTATTGCATGTTTCCACCCAGTAATGCAAAGGTAGACCCTGATCATACAATATAGCTCATGCTACTCCCACAATCATTTTGTTCTTTCTTTTTGCAACCCCATTCTGTTGTGGGTTATGAGGTGCAACAAATTCTCTTCAAATTCCTTCTAAGGCACAAAAGTTATTGAATTCATTAAATATTTATTATCCACCATTGTCACTCCTTAGAGCCTTCACCTTATTCCATATATATTTCTCGACAAGTGCCTTGAACTCACAAAACTTGAAGAACGTCTGATCTTTCTTCTGTATGAAGAAAATTCAACACTTTCTTGAAAAATCATAAAAAAAAATCATATAATACATGTGCTTTGATATGGAAGTTTTTGATAATTGTCCACACACTTCTAAGTGAAATCTCTTAAGGATCGCCTTGGCTCAGCTTTCCTTATCGTGAAAGGTGGCCTTGGTATACTTCCCCAATGTACACCTTTTTCATGTATCTCTCTGCTTAAGTGTACTCCTTGGAATTATTGTACAAATATGCTGCATGACCTTCAAAGTGCCATGATGAAGGTGACCCAATCTCCTATGCCATAACTCACTGATGTCTCATTTCTTCACCTTCTCTGCTTGGGTGGTCGATGCAACACAATTTTCTACATCCAGTTTGTAGATATTCTTTACTTGAACCCCAATATTTTTCACCTATCCCATGGCTTTATGAAGAAGGAACAAATTTCCTTCACTGAAGATAACATCATAGCCACAATATTCCAACATAGCAGTAAAAACCAAATTCTTCTTTAAACCTGTAACATACATGACATATTTTAATGTGAGGGGTTTACCTGGCTCTCTCTAAAATATAACTGTACAATTGTCGGTAGCTTTATACCTCCCGTCATGACCCATCTCGATGTGCCTTTGGACATCCTTCTCTTCCAAGCTATTGAAGAATTATTTGTTTTTGGTCATATGGAACAAACCTCCACTATCCAAGTACCAGATAAAACCCATCACTGACGACACCATGCATGTGATGAGAGTGAAGTACAAATCGAACTATGAAGCAAGTGCTGAACCTGTTGCTCCTCCTAAGGCCTTATTTTTTTCTTCTTTTATGGACAATTAGTGGCATATTTTCCATGATCATGACAATTGAAACATTTCACCTTTGACAAGTCTCGATTCTTACATGCCTTATCAGACTCCAATTTGGAATGGGACGCCTTCCCTTTTCCTTTCTTCGTCATTCTAGCCAAGGGAAGTTTCTCCCCATCATAAATATTTGATGAGGATCCATCTTTGGTGTTCCGTCTAATTTCTTCTTGTACCAAGTCAGACCACAAATGCTCCCAGACTGGTAGCTTCTCCCTCCCATTCACAGAGACCCAGTGGAAATGCCAACTCTTGGGAAGGCCTAGAAGAGCTAGGCTCACCAAATAATCATCGGAAACTGTCACCCCAACACTTCCAATCTCATCTCGGCATTGATTGAACTTTTTCAAGTATTTTTGGATCGTATCGCCCTTCACCATCTTGATATTTCTGAGCTTTTCTTTCAACACCATCTTCCTATGGTCACTTCTATTCTGAAACGGATCTATTAAGGCCTTACACATATCATATGGAGTCTCCTTTCCATGGATACTTGATAAAATATGATCTCTAACTCCATCTAACAAGATCATTCTCTCCTTTTATACATTATTCTTCCATGCATCAAGAAGTTGAGCATCGGTCACAGCGGGCTGAGGAATATCACTATCAATGAATGTCTTCAGTCTGTTGTCCTCCAATACTACCTCCATCTTGTCATTACATGCTATGATGATTCAAATTTCCCTCGAGTGCATATTCGAGTCTCAAGCCATTGAAAGACATCTTGATATGTTGCTCATCCCAAAGAATGAATCCACAAATTTAATTACCTGTTAAAGAAAAACTCAATTTATTCTCTTCTATTGTGATTCCTAGCACTCTAATATCTTGTATAAAATCTAACCAAGGGATTCAATATGATCTTGTAATTTACTAAAACCAAATTTTTAATCCTTCTACAATTTATAGAAAGAAAATACGATCACACAATCACATAACAAGTAATAGAAAGAAATTATAAATCACACAACACAATATGTATCTGGGGAAAGAAACTGCTCAAAACCCCTCTATATGTATATTACATTAATTAAATACCATGAAACAATAAAATGATATCCCTCCACTCATAAACCTTTGCACTATGTTGAATATGTCACTCTTATCTAGGAAAAATCAGTCCAATACTTAACCAATTCTTATCGCCTATCTTCCCATATTTTCTTACGGATTCTTAGGCTAATTGAGCACCTATTAATTATGAAATTCCCAATTAATGATTGTGTAATGTTTCCTTGGGTTTATAGTGATATCATGCATGACCTGTACATTTTTCTATTAGTACAACTAATAGTTATCTTCCCTTTAACCTCAAACTCAATTGGGCCTTCATTACAACTGACATGCAACATATATTTATAGTGAATTATCAGTTAATTGATTGATCACTCATTTTGAATCAAATCAGATTTAATTCACTACACCTCTCACTAGCTCATCTCTCAGTTAGAACTACTTAAACTAATTTTAACTCAATTTCTTGAGTTAACTAATTACGACTCACAAATAATTGTAAGTGGACCCCTTAAAAATAGGAAAATCATCTACATGCCTCCTCTTTGATCCTCAACTCTAATTTCCCAAGCTAGCTCATTGTTTTTTACTTAGTTAACTAATACAAGTTGTCATGAGATGAAATTACATTTTCTCTTCCAATTTAATTAAGGGAAAATTAAATCAGAAGTCCCCATGGGTGCCATTTATTATTTCCATTTCAATAGGAATAAGATCATAATTGATATATAATATCATGATAGGTTGGTAGAATCCCTTATTTGAGCATGGAACTTATACATGGACTATAATTTCTTAGTTCACATGTGACGAAGCCTTTTTTTTTCACACAAGTTCGATTATGTTGTATTATCAGAAAAAGAGGAGGGGAAGAATTTCCTCGTTACAAAATCACCCCAATCAGTTTACAAGATGGTTTTATCTGATGAGTTCTATTGTTGTTTCTATTGCTTTCTATCCTTTTTGAAGTAGATACTATTGCACTTGTGCTATATTTCCGTACAAAATACTCCAAAAGGAGGATAAATTTAACTTTCATTTTTGAACTAGATTATCACCTATTAACTTGATAGAGAACATGGAAGGCCTGAAGATGTGAGGGGTCATTTATTCACAGTGTTCTCGTTGTCTCTGTATCCACTTCCATGATCCAGAGAGGTGGATCCTTGTTCTGACTTTTTGGTGATGGCTTCTTGCAGAAATTTTATTGACCCTTCCATATGGTTGCATCGATTTTGAACCTTCATTAAGTCTTTGGTGCATGTATCCCATACTCACAGAGTATAGCCATTTTTTCCTTAGAGCACGCTTTGTCTTGTTGAATTTGATTCCTCATATTTTCAATCACCACTTTATGAGATTTATAAAAGGAGTAGGGGTGCTTTTTATCATCTAGAGAATCCATGTGCTTGGAGAAATAGGGAGAGATTGCACTGCTTCCTTTTCTGCTTGTTTTAGATAACTTTGATCTGCCTTTGATAGCTATGTATCCTTCTCTAATGGGTGCATTGTTGTGTCTTCTTATGAGATAACTACTACCTTCTTTTCTGAGAATGAAACTGATTTGGTTGTTGAAGATAATATAGATGGCAGTGATTAAGAGGGGATTGGAGAAGATCCCCAATAGGTGGAATGTTAAGGGGAAAGAAGAGGGAGTGGAAAAAGGGATGTAAGGGGGGGGAGCTATGAGAGCGCAAAAGAGAATCAAGATGCCTGGTCCAATAAAGTTGGGGAAGCCTGAAACACATGAAAAAAAGGAAGGAGATGTTAAAGAGATCCAAACAAAAGCTTGAGTGAACCACACTAGAGGGAGGAATCAGGTAAGGAGGAAAGAGTTTTAAGGGGCTGAGAAACGTGAAAGGAGGATGCTCACAAGAGAAAATGGGATAATCTGCAAAGAGTTGGGCCTTCTCAAGAGAATTGTATAAGAGAAGAGGGACAGTGCAGCAATCAAGAGTCACGAGAAAGAAAAAGAGATTCTGGGTAAGGGTACTCTGCACCAAGATGCTGGAAATCTTTGGGAGATCGCGCATAGCAGATTCAAAGGGATTCATGTGAGGGAAGTCAGGGGATATATTCTTTTCTTGACTGTGAATCTGTTTTCCTGTGTAAGGATGGAATTGCATCAAGAAAAATATTATAAAAAATAACATCAAGGAATAGGGATGTGGGTTATGAACCCGTCATTTTGACCTAGCCAGAATTTCTTTGTACTCCTTCATTGGCTTGGGAGTCTGCCTGCTTATTTTTTATTCTGAGAATGTGATAGTAATATGTCTCTTTAATCTATCATTCAAGATGCTTGACTTTGTGTAGAATTTGGTAGAGAACTACATTTTTTTGGAGGTTACCACTCACCATTTCTTGAATGATGATAGAGGAGTCTCCAAAAATAATTGCATTGCTAATTTTCCTGTCCCTTAGAATGTTAAGGGCTAAAAGAAGTCCATAAGCCTCTGATTTATTATTTGACATTTCTCCCATCCCCCAGCCGTAATGTATCTGACCGATATTGTCTTTGAGGATAATGAGGCCACCTGCTCCTGCTTTGCCCATATTTTTCTTTGAGGCCCCATCGAAGAAAAGGCAGGGCCTGTTGAGAGAATTGATCCACATTTGGAACTCTGCCTCAGTATTTCTTACTTTCCAGATTTGATGGACCTTTGTAACTTTTGGCAAGTGACGAATGGTGATCTTATTAAGAGCGAAGCTGATCCAAATTCTTACATCATGCTGTAGTTGAGTCATATCTATTCCATAAATCTCTTTAGCTGTGAGAAACTTAGTCATCAACCCCCAGGCCTTAGAAGTCACTGTGTTTGTCGTGGACTTTTTGTTTTTGAAGACTTTCCCATTTCTAGCTATCCATATTTGCCAGCAGAGGAAGGATGGGAGGTTGTTCCAGAACCACTAAATTGTAGATTTTCTTTTGAAAGAGTGGGGGAAGCTGCTTCTCCATTTTCTTATAAATTAATTTAAAGGGAGTCTATAATTCATATTTGCATCGATAGGTGACACCATTTTCTCCCAACATTCTCTATATAAAGGGCACTCTAGGAAGAGGTGTTGAATCATTTCCTTTGCCTTCAGACAGAGAGGGCATTGAGAAGGGCCATATATTCCTCTCTCTCTTTTAAATTCTCTACTGTTAGAGATTTGCTGTGAAGCAGGGTCCATAGGAAAATTTTTATTTTTGGAAGGGTTTCCACCTTCCAGGGCTCCTTCCAATATTTCCATTCCTGCTGCCTCTGATGATCTTGTATTTTTTCATATCCTGTCTTAACTGATTATTATCCTCCTGTAGGCTTCCAGAAATAAGTTTCTTGGGTATTTTTGTCTATTGGTGCAGCTCCTTTGAGAATAGAAGTCATGAAATTCCATTGATTAATTAAATCATTGGGCAAGTTGGGTCTATCCCAATGTTTCCAAGTGCCATCAGTTTCCCATTTGGATATGTCCCCCAGTTTGTTGTATCATTATATTATCATCCAACTCTTTATATCTTTGATGTTAGGGTTTTTTCCCAAGGGAGGATTTCCCATTATGTTGTCCACCCAAAGTCTAGTCCTTCCCCCATTTCCAGGCCTTATGGAGATGTGTTCCTTGATTAATTGAATTGCACTAGAGATGAGTTTCCATATTTGGGTGTAGGGTCTTGTGGGAGGGCTTCTCTCCAGAATAGAGATTCTTGGAGCATTAATAATTTTTTCCTCTAATGTTGCTTTCCACCAGAGTCTTTCTCCGATAAGGAACCTCTAAGCAATCTTGGTTCCCAAAGCCAGATTCATTATTCCAGGGGTTTTTATGGAGAGACCTCCGTTTTCGTAATGAGCAGTAACTTGTTTCCAATTTACAAGGCTGAAATTTTTGTAGAAATTTATATAAATTATGTGTTATATGTCCAATATTATCCTGATCTCACACTATTTTAACTTCATGCAAAATACAGAATCTATTCCACCATTGATCATTTGCGGAAATTAAATCAAGGTTGCAATGCACACATGAAACAATAAAAAAATTAATATTTAACATAAATAGCTGGTAATAATCAGTGAAAGCCTCAAGTCGAAACCCCAACTATTCCGTATATGAATATGAGATCATGTAACAATCCCTGCATGAGATCAATAAGCTCTCTGACAATACACCCATATCGACTAACTAGTTTCTCCAACTTGCAAATCCATGTGCACCGATCTTGCCACCACTAGTCATTTATTACAAGAACCTGTCAATAATCAATATGAGTTCTAAATTAGTCTTGTCTATACCCAGTGGATGCAATCACTGCAAATACTTATGGTCACAAAATCTGATAGTCACACTTTGCTCTTTCACCATCTTCCACTGGTCTCCACTGAAAATGCCATGCACTGTAGTTAACTGATGTATTCTTCAGCTGATTAATGAGTTATTATTTAGTGAATTAATTAACTAATTAATTCACACCACTCTCACTAGTGTATCAATCAGTTAGACTAGATACAACTAGCTCAACTGAGTCTAACTGAGTTAAACTAAATACAACTCCACCAACTACTTCTCCAACTCCACCAAACTCTGTCACATGAGTTCTAAATGAAGTACTCCATGCAATAGCTCCAGTAAACCCTCAGGAATAGTGTAATTCCTTTTGTCAGTTGTTGTGCCACATCTGTGCACTTAATTGAAGTGCTCCAAGAGAATAAGATAATGTTTAGAGTCCAAATATTATTAAGAGCTAATAATATTCGACATATCTACTTTTAGACTGGCAATCTAAAAATAGACTCCACCCAATATGTCTAAAAATAGAAGTCCATCTATTTTTCCAACTTGACCAACCATCCACAAATAGCATCCTGCAACTCATAGAATATGATTGACATGTCTAAAAATAGACTTTGCACCAAAATTAGCCTGCGGGCCCACTTACTGAAGGTGACTCTTTTCATGAAGCTCATCATCTTGTTGAATCTCAACACTTTTTTGTTTCAGTTTTCCCTCCTTGCCATAAAAAACTTCTGATGATGATTTCAATTTGCTTGTGGATGCTTGCTGGCACTGCTATTAGTGCAAACTGATATAAGGGCAAGGATGAAAGAATTGCTTTAATGAGGATGATTCGGCCCGCTTTATTTAGCCAAAGAATCCCCCATGCTTTAATTTTGTTTTTTATCTTTTCAGCGTATTTTCTCCATAATTCTGTCTTTAGATTTTTCTTGGTGATAGGCAACCCAAGATATTGAATATGACTCCAATTATTCTAGAAAGGAATTTCCAGAATTTGGGACATGAAAAGTTCTTGGGGGGGTGTTCCAGCTGTAAATACAACTTTAACCATTGTTTATTAGTCCTAATGAAACATCCATGAAGTTGTATAGGATGGTTTTAAATATTTTGGCAATAATACAAGATGCTCCACCCATTAGGAGGGTGTCATCTGCAAACAAAGAATGATTAATTCTTTTGGTTCCTCTGCTGATAGTGAGGCCCGTTAAGGTATCATTTCTTTTGATGTGTTCCAATTTCCTGCTAAGAGAATCAACCATTAGAATGTAAAGAAATGGATACAAGGGGTAGCCTTGTCGAAGGCCCCTTGAGCTTTGGAAGAAGTCGCATGGTCTACCATTAACAAGAGTAGCTATCCATGGTCCTATTGTGTAGGCCTTAATTGTGGTGATGAAATATTCAAAGAATCCATATCTATTTAAAAAAACAACAAGGAAGGTGAGATTAACTCTATCAAAAGTGTTAGCCATGTCCATTTTAAAGATGAATCCTTTTTCATTTCTAGAGAAGCTTGAGTGTAGGGCGTCTTGGGCAAGGACGATATTGTCAAAAATATGGTAGTTGGGGACAAAGCCTCCTTTATTTTCTAAAATGAGGGAGTGAAGTAGAGGTTTGAGCCTTCCGGCAAGAATTTTAGAGATGATTTTATAAGAGGAATTGCAGAGGGAAATTGGCCGAAATATATTGAGGGTGGTGGGATGAGGGTCTTTGGGAATGAGGGCGAGATAGGTAGAATTAGTGAATCCTACTACATTTTTCTTTTTGATGGCATATCTGATCATCTTTACCAAGTCCTTCTTAATTATTTTCTAGAAGGTGTGGTAGAAAGAGATAGGAAATCCATTTGGGCCTAGAGCCTTTTCCGTGTGCAAATCCCAAATAGCTGTCATAACTAATTTTTTCGTGACTTCTTTAGAGAGGATATTGTTTGTTTCCTCATCAATTAAATTTGGGATGTGCATTAAGAATTCCTTCGGGTTTTCCTAACTGTCTACAACTGTTAGGAGAGTTTTAAAGTTCGAGAAGACCTCTTTTTTTACATCTTGTTGTCCCTTTAACTCTTGCCCTCCTTCTTCCATGATTTTTTCAATGTTGTTTTTTATCATTATTGTTTTAGCTGAGTTATGAAAAAAAGTAGTGTTTTTGTCTCCAGCTTGAATCCAAAGCTGCCTTGACTTTAGCCTCCATGTTTCTTCCTCTTGTCTAATTTTCCTGTATATTTTCCAATGTATTTCATTTTCCTTTGCTTGCCTTTAGGCTGTGTTGTTATTGTTTTCCATTTCCTCTTGGATTTTTGCTAATTTTTCTTTCAATTATTCTTTCTCTCTATGTGGTTCCTTGTAGTTGGCATTTTCTTAGTATTTCAATCTTACTTTGGTGGCTTTTAGTTTCGTCTCCGATATGTATGATGGAGATCCATTGATATTCTGATTCCAAGCTTTTTCCACCTCTTGTTTAACCTCTTCATGACTGCCCCATATTTGGTTGTATTTGAAAGGTAGAGGTCCATAATTTTCTGTTGTTCCAAGCTCAATTAAAATTGTTTTATGGTCTGAAGCTGCTAACGGGATGATTTTAGAGGAGACCCTGCTATAGCTGGCCACCAAGATGTCCCTAGTGAGGATCCTCTCTAGCCTTTTTTTGATATTAGCCTTCCATAATCTCATGTTATCCCGTGTATATTTCCCATTTTTGGGAGGGATGTCCAAAAGATTACATTTTTCCATGATTCCTTCAAAAATCTCTCTGTTTGGGTCTGGCTGAAAAGCGTCTCCTCTCTTTTCCTCCAGCTTGAGAATAAGGTTAAGGTCTCCTCCTAAGATGAGGTTTTCTTCTTGGTCTTCTGTTGTAATTTATTTTAGTGTCTTCCAACATGTTTCTTTATCCATGTAATGATTTGGTGAATATATATTATAAATGCTAATTTTTTTCCCATTTTCTACATTTTCCAGAATTGTATTTATCCAATGTCCTTTCATTATTGAGTGTTTCATGTACCAGTTTCCTTTTTTCCAGATAGTAAAAATCCCTCCTGAAGCTCCATTTTCTGAAATTTCTTGCCTTTCATAATTTTTTGATTTTGATATAATGTTTTCCATCTCTTGGCTACTGATTTTTGTCTCTTGGATTAAGAGGATGTCTGGCTTTTCATTTTTTATGAGGTCTTCTAGGAAGTTTAACTTGGAGGGATGACCCAACCCCCTACAATTCCAAGAGACAACTATCATTATTTAATGTTGGTTGTGGCTGAGGGACCTTTCCCTTTATGGACCTATTGAAATTTTTCTTTATTCCTGGTGCCTTTATCAAGGTAAATTTCCATTTCCTGCTGCGTTCCCAAGGAAAGATCCCTGACAAATGCCTCATCTCTTATTTCTCTGTTGGATTTTCTTCCTAATTTATTTTCATTCTTAGTGGAAATAAGGAACTCTTTGGATTTATTTCGTGTTAGGATACAATCCAAGGAGAGAGGAGGGGGGCTGGAAAGGATGGGGGGGTCCTCCTGATGAGAGAAAAATCCTAGAGCGGGGGGGGGGGGGGGGAGCTTGTGGGAGGAGGGGAATGAGATATCACGGAGATGGAGGAGGGGGACAGGAAGGGGATGGGAGGATTTGAAGGGATGAGATATTTGGACAAGATATCAAATGGATTGGTGCCCAGAAAAGGGGAGGAGTAAGGGATGGAGGAGGAAGGTTGGGAAGAAGGTCTAGTGGAAGGGGAGGGTGGGCTAGATGGAGGTGGAGGAGGGGGAGCAGGCTGAGTTTTTGATGCAGTATTTTTTTTTTCTTGACTTTTTCCCATTTTGGGTCTTGGTTTTCTTCCATAGGTTTTTTCAGTTTATTCTTTTTTTACTCCATCTATTAGCAAAATTTCCATACTCGTGACATGCATTTCACTTGAAAGGAATTTGTTCGTAATCCAGTTGTTGAATGTGCTTACATTTGTCGACCTTGAGCTTAATGGCTTCCAAGAGGCCTCTTCCTAGATTTAATTTGACACGTATCCTTGCACATGCTTGCATGTTGTCTTTTGGTTCACTTCTATCAATATATTTACCGATAGTGTTTCCTATTGTTCTCACCAATTCGTCTCCCCAACAGTGCAGGGGGAGGTGAGGCAACCTGACCTGAACTAGAACAACATTTGGGACATCTAGTTTCGGGTCAAAATCAGGGGTCCAACGATTCAAATATAATCCTCTGGTGTCCATAAAGTATGGGCCACTTTTGAAAATGAGGTCCTAATCATCCTTGGATTCAATGTGGAAGGTGTAGTAACCTCTGCCACATAAACAAATGGAAATTTTTCCTTGGGTGAACTGAGCCCAGTTTCTTTCAACCCATTTCTAGATGGTCTTGGGAGATGGCCAAAGACTAGTGAACTGGCTGACCAAACCTTTCTCAACTAGAGAGATCGTTGCTTTCTAGGGCAAGGTAGGTAGCAGGGAGATCTCAGGGATAGAATCTAGTTTCTTTACGAACTTTGATATTGTCAGTGTGGTTCATTGTGGACCCATTGATTCGATCAGAGAGGTGAAGGAAACCGCAACCACATCAAGCTGATCTTGGTACGATGGAATGGTGCCTTCATTGAGGGGAATCGCATCCAGATCTAGCTCCAGGAGGGCCATGTCGGTTGAGACCCAAGGCTGCACGTGGATTAGCTAGGGCTAGATCTTGGGCTCACAACGTAGCAAAAAAAAAAAAATCCCATGACGAAGCTTATTTTAGGTTGGAAAAAATTTGATAATTGAGCATGGAACCTGTGACTTGGATCCACCCAATTTACATGCCATGAGGCCTGCCTTCAAGCTCCTAAAAGATTTTATAAAAAATAGGCAATTTAAGGGGATAAGGATGAAGATAGAAAAGAGAGAAGCATCCTTATGTTGCTAAGAAATATCATAATCCTTTAGTCTTATTATTATTGATTATTTCTGGTTTTTGGGCCACGAGGCCTACCTTTAAGCTCCTCAAATATTTTATAAAAAGGAGGAAATTTAAGGGAAGAAGGATGAATATAGAAAAGACAAAAGCATCCTTATGTTGGTAAGAAATATCATAATCCTTTAGTCTTATGCTTATTGATTATTGTTGGGTGTTGGGAATCAAAATAAGTGAGAGCATCATCCTATATGAAATATTTCAGTACCTTCTTGCCAATTATATGAAGTTGTATCTCATTTCTTCCAAACAAGAAAGGATTATGAAAGAGGGGCTCAAGGAACTTGGAGTTAGGAGTATAGCAAGAGACTCAAGGTAATTTTCACTTGTTGCTACCCATTTTTAAAAATATAGCTCTACCTTATTTTCCCCCTCCAAACATAGTGTTAATCATTGTTATTGTATTTATGATTCAAGTTTGGAATATCTAATAGTCCTTGAGGTATTATAATATATCTAATTTTATGTAATTATATTTTATATGTCATAGGATTTGAGAAGGGTTATTATTTTCTTATGCATAGGTAGAAAGTGAAAGAATTTGTATAGAAGCTAGATATTGGTTGATTCTTCATAAGGATATGATTGGAAAACCTTTGAGAAAATGCAAGCTATCATCGTTCTTACTTCTTTAGCATAGTTGTTTTTTTGTGCATTAGATCTAGGTGAAAACAATAGTGACATATCCTATTGTTTTTTGTTGATCCTATTGTTTTTTGTTGCAATATCCCATGATTGTTCCCCTTTCGATTATGAAGTGGTAACTAGAATGAATTTTCCTAGGGCATATGAAATGGCCCTCTTCATATGGTAAAACCAAGAGAATGACTCAATAGCCTATTTGATTCATGCATGCTATAGATAATCACAAAGGGGATCAATTAAGTTAATTATTTAGATCACATTTGGGTGAAAAAGTAACATGTGAAAGTGCCATTGATTTAGTTATAAAAAAAATACTCATGGTATTCAAATGACATGTGGTATTATGATGATAAAAGATAGATTAGAGATCACTCTTGGTAATTCTTAGTATTTTTCCTCAAATTAATTTGGAGAGCTCTTGTAGCTTCTTAATTCAAGGGGTGAAACCCTTGACAGAATCGGTTTCAGTGATGAAACAAATCCACCCTAGCCGATCAAAAGGAAGATACTCCTAGATTCTTCATAGGACTTCATTTTCGAAGAAGGATATTTATATTTTTGGCCAAAACGCGGGCATCTAATAAATTGTGGGAGCCAAAAAATGAGGTCCTACCATTATTTTTCTACCATACAGGGTAAAAAGGGGGTGGGGGGGTGTACCTCTCTACTACATGTTGTGGCTCTTCCAACAAGGTAATTTTAGTATTATTCGGAAATTTCATGGTTTTTGTGGGTTTATTTAGCTACCAATAGTTTATGGAAGACAAGGGAGATAAATTTTATCAGTATATCAACAAAATATGAAGGTTTTTTGTGGGTTTTTTAGCTTTATTTTATCATCCATGTCCAACACATTTCACTCTAAAAATCAAGCTAATATTTTCTAGTATATGGCATCTCAAGGGGAGGTAAAATCAACTCAATAACTATTTTCTAAAACCGTCATCCATAAAAATTTGTAGGGGATATTTAAGTATTATCATCTCCATCTATTTTTCCAGCCAAAACATGTTAGGTTCCCAGAAATCATTTGGTTGAGTTTGTTGTTATAAAATTTGTTTGTGAAATATTGGTTCTATTGCTATTGTGCTAGAAGGGTTTTATAGCTACCAAGGTATTTGTGTTTGTGGTAGTTTACCATGGTATTTTTAGACAAATATATTGTTTTGGATAAAATAATTTGTTATGATATTTTGGTTGGGAAGGGATTTTTCATGCAAAGTGTTTGATGAAATTTTTGCAAGGTAAAAATCAAAGAAAATAAAATGTAAGGATTTTTTTTAGTAGGGTATTTTACAATAGTATCAGAGCAAGTTTTCCTGCCATCTTGTGAGGACATGTTATCTTGATGTTTCTAAGGATAGGGAATACATCACCTACATGAGATAGAAAAAGGGATATAACCATATTCATTCATAATTAGAATAAAAGGAACATATGGGTGATAGGAACGAATAGCTTGAGGGAAGCACAATCATTATTTTAAATGACCTTGCAAGGGGGGAAGAAATAATTGGTTTAGCTTATCACCTATATTATTGATCCAAGAGGCTCATTCTACAACCCAGTATGAGGGTGATGTGTAATTCCATCCATGCTCAATTTAGAGTTGACATGTCTCCCTTCAAAAAGTACTTTAAATTAAAAAAAAATGTCAACTATAATAAAGATGTAAATTAGTTATACATATTTGGTTAGTTTTAATTAAAATAATTATAAAAAATCAATAATATCATTCTCATTGTGCCCAAATAGTTTGCTATTAATATTACAATCTAGCATGAAAAAGATGATGCAAAAATATTTCACTTTCACTTTGGGAGTTATAAATAAAAAATTTCCATGTCTATGTTAAATTATATAATTTTATATACCTTTATAGAGATATAGTAATTAAAAAAAAAAACCTTCTATTTCTTTTATAAATATTTCAATATAAAAATTAAATAGACAATTTGAATATCGATATTAACTATATATATATATATATATATATATATATATATAGAGAGAGAGAGAGAGAGAGAGAGAGAGAGAGAGAGAGAGAGAGAGAGAGAATATATATGTGTGTTAATGTTGACCTTAGTAAAACATTTCAATACTCAAAAGGAAAATGTAATTAAAGATAAAATAATTTAGTTAGAGAGAAATTTGTAATTAGTTCCAGTTTTAATATAAAATATTAATAATAATAAATTATTCAAAAATATAATTTAAACAATGAAAAGTTACACATGGTCTATATAGAGAGAGAGATAGAAAACCACCATAGATCCATTTAAGTCACATATTTATCAAGCACTAAAAGGGATTAAATATCTTGACATGTAAATATTTTTTTATGTTTTTCATTCTAGAAATAAGTTTGCATATAATGATATTTCATCCCACTCAACTCTTGGTAGATTCATGGTTAAGATGGATGTATATCGGTAGCAAAAAATCAAGGGAACTAAAACAGTGTCGGTTATAATGGGTCAAGAGGATTGAATGGTAACAATGTGAACCATGTTGAAGGGAGAAACACCCATATCCTAATTTAGAATAACCCTCAAACAATGAATAGAGTGAATCCTAGACCTCTCTTAAGTCAATCCTTGAAGGAACAACTAGCAAGAAATCAGGTTCAAAATGAATAAGGTGAAGGTTTTTATGATTAGTTGAAGGAGTATCAAGCTCTTGGCGAGGAATTCATGTATCCATGTCTTTACAGGGTTTTTTACCATTAAATATATAAATAATCCAAGATATTACAACAGGGGCTCAAAGAATTATGGTATTCCATCAAAATTAGAAAAATTGTCCATCCATTTCTTTAGTGGTTCATCCCAATGCACTATCATAGCATGGGTTCAAAACTTGGACACCTATTTCTAGCTCAACCCTACGTTGGAGACAAAATCCATTAAATTTTCTACACTTCATTTGGAGGGAAAAGCTCATGGGTGGTGGTACCTATTAGGAATCTGTAATTTTAGCAGATTGCTGAGACTAAAACTGCAGAAGAAACATTATTTCAACCAACTTTTGGATTCTAGGATCTAGCCCTCCTGAATCCGGAGAGGGATCTCTCCAATAAGTGCAAATATGGATTTGTCTTTGAATTTTGGGGTAATGATATTAGGCTAGTTATGAAGGCCAAGGGTTTGTTTGTTTTTTGGATGGTTGAGCATGAAACTTACTTCAGGGGAAAGTCCTAAATGAAAAACAGTTTCAAAGGTGAGAAGCTGCAAGTGAGTAGAAAATCTAGGCTAAAAATATAGATATAACACTGGTTTTTAGTCCATTGGGCTATGGAGTCATAACAGGACTTTAATTGAACAACAACATCAAGAGTGATCCAAGGGGCAAGTCATCTACATCACAAGATTGTTGAGATTAGAGTGATGGAATGGAAACAATAAAGTGTTGGAGGGGTGGAAACTGATAATAATTTCACAAGGGATTTATAGTCAGTCCAAACAAGAAAGTGCCCCCTATGAATCGTTTAAAATAGATCCAACGTGTGGCTAAATTATCGTACTTTCTTTTAAGTAAGTTTATTAAAGCAGCTTAATTGACAAACAATCCAGTAATCCACATAATTACCTTCAGAAATTATGAAAACATATAGGAGAAGACAGAGTATAAACTTAAGATCAGATAAAGTACTTTGAAACCTAGTTTGCTTTCAGTTAATACCAAGGGAAACTTTCAGAATCTGCCTTTGGAGAATAGAAGCTAGAAACAGGGCAAACCATCACTTTCTAGTCTAACTTTAATAAGAAAATAAGTAAAATAACTTTCAAGAACAATGTTTAAAGCAAACAGTAGGACGAGGGAACTCCAACATTCCTAACTGCTTAAGTTGTATTGAATCATTCTTAAATAAATAATTTAGAGGAAAAACATTGAGATAAAGCTTTTCAGTCAATGAAGGTTACTGATGTACAACAGATCCTAACTCTATAAATGTTGTTCTTTATCAGAGAATAGTGAAAAAATATGACATACATAGAAGGAAAAAAATAACAAAGAAAGGAGCACTTCACCAGTGATATAGACCAGGATCCCAAAAAACAGCTTCTTTATTGATGTCAAACCAGTTACAGTCCTCAAGTCCAATGTTTCAGTTCAGCAATCATCTTCACTATCCAGCCTAACAAGACTAGCACAAACAGAGCTCCAAGAGCCAATGAACACTATTTACAATTAGAAGTTTAAGCTCAAATGTATTTCAAAGTTCTGCAACCAACAGTTTCTCATATTCTATAGAAGTATTTATAGAAGGATGAGGAGGTGAGATCTGATAAAAGATCTCTCAAGGCAATTAATACAGATTCAAGGCTTCCCGGCCTTTTGAGGGGCTCGATGGAGAAGATTACAGGTGGATTGTTGTCTTAACTGTTTACAATTATGAATTAAGCTCGTTGGGAGCTTTTATTTGACTTTGAGGCTCTGCGTCCTGTGTGGAGTAACTCTGCAGATATTTTATTCATTAAGTTCCTTGCAGAAGAACTCTCTGGCTGCGTTTGAGACAAATATCTGATCCGGTTCAATAAATTCGGCCTCTGTTTTGAATGCTTTGAGGCACAAGTGGCACTTATGGTAGCTGAGGAATCAATTCGCCTCAAATGTGGCGGTGGAGGTCTGCCTGCCTGTTTAAACACTTATGATTTCTTTTAATTTTGTTTTAATTCTGGGAATAGGCTTTTGATAAGCATTCTTAGCCGTAATTCCAAAATCTGTCTTCAATCTTCATTCTGCTGTGCTATGTCTTCAAAACTGATACTCTTTAACGGTGTTTTTAATAAAACCGTGTCTTGTCGATGTGCAGGGCCGCGCAGGTCTTTTAAAGGCATCAATGCCCATGAAGCATTGATAAAACGTTGAATCCGACCCGTGGATGGCTTCTCTTTAATAAATCAAGGGCATGGGAATCATCATTCCATGCCTTCAGCTTTCCTTTATCACAATGGACAAACCATTCAAACCTGCAAAATACAAACAAAAATTATAAAATCTTGCATTTTTTAGGTTTAACTACTTCAGAAGGCGGGGAAAGAGCATGGTAGTTGGATGAAAGCATCCAACGGTGGAGGTCTGCGTAAAAGAGGCAAAAGGAAGCGGGGAGAAGAAATAAGGCAAAGTAATTTTGGACCGTCCAATTTGGACACATGGACGGTCCAGATCTAATCAGAGGATCGCAATCAGCGGGAGGAGGAAAGGGGCGCAATGAAAATCTCTGATGCGATTACGCGATCGGGAGGGCAGAGGCGATGAAGCGATGGTCGTTGATCTGAGGATCAAATCAACGACGGGGAGCGAATCGGAGGGATGACCGATCGGGGGAGGAAATATAACGTAGCGATTCAAGAAATGCGATGCAATTGAGCGTGAAGCGATTCTGTGCGGACCGTTGATCTAAAACTCAGATCAACAGTGGGAATTGAATCGGGGTATGGCCGATCGGTGGGGGTAACAAATGCATGCGATGGAAAAGTTGCGATGCGATGGAAAGCTCCGATGTGATGAAGCGCTGGCTGCTTGATTGGCTTTCGATCAACAACTAGGATTTGTTTAGAGCAGATCGGCGGAGAAAACCTTTATAATATGAAAACTCAAATATTTTTGGAATAAAACAAAGGTTAAATGGATCAGGGGCAGAAAATACATATAAGGCGGAGAGGCGCCCAACTACGGGGCCTTTGGATTTTATGAAACATGATATGGCCAGGGCATATTAAAACAAGGGCCAATCGCAATTGGGTCATCGAGCCTGGTCTTTTCAATCTACCCATTGTATTTTCTCCGATTGCGATTGCGCGATCGGTCTTTCAATCTACCCATTAAAATATTTCAACACATGATTTGGGTTTTTAAGTTTAAACTTTGGAAAAGTGGGTTTCATCACTTTACAAAGAAGAAGAACAATCGGGAATGAAATATTTACAAGTTTTTAAGCGCTGAGACATGAAAATGACACTGTTATCGGGGTTTTAAACACAAAAAGGCTAATCGCATCTGAACTTTTGGATGATGGAAAAAAGACTTGCGCACTTTGAATTTGTGCGATGCGATAAGCGTCGGGAGGGGCTTAGCACCTGGTTCTAGGGTGTGGGCATGTGGGGGAAGTGGTTAGGGCTTAGCCCAAGGGGCTTAAGTCCATAGTAATAAAACTTTGTTTTTATGAAATTTTCAAAGTTTTCAATGGATTTCAGAGGTTTCGGTAAAGCTAAAGAATGGGTCTTTAACCTTATAAAAGTGGTCTTCATGAGGGGAAGAAAAGAAATCATGAAAACAAAGGGGTTTTTATGAAGAAAAAGGGGAGAAAATGAAGGTAATTTTGGAAGAGGGGGAGAGGAAAAAAATGATGGTTTTACAGCAGTTTCTTCTTATGAAATCAGAAGAATTTCTGAGTATAAAATGGGAACAACAAAGAAGTTTTTTGACAAAGGCATGGGGCCTTCAAGAGTATTCAAGAGCCAACAATTTTTAGTGATGAAATTTGTTCCTTGGAGGCTCAAAAAGTCTTAGCCACCTTTTGGTATAACAAATATTATAGGTGGCTAATAGGGGCTCCACTTGGGGATGATGCCTTCTTGAAGGCATAAAGAACTTCAGACTTTCATTCTCTGGGGGGCAGACCTGTGCCTGATCCATTGTGTTTCTCTGGGAGGCTGACCTGTGCCTGATCCATTGGGCTACTCTTCCTTTGCTGGGATGGTATTCTCTGAAAACATATTAGCAGCTATGAAAACAATGGATTTTCATCAACAAGCTTTCTACCTACCCAATCCTACTGATCTAGCATTTTTTCTTCGTTAGAGTGCACTTGGATTGGAAAACTCCTTTCACAAAATTTTATTCTTTTGAAAGTAGGAAATCTAATCTATTTCTACTCCTTATTTCTCCATGGACTCAGATTAAACGGTTGAGCCCATATGATTCTCTACCTATTCTACTATCTATTGGGATTAAACTGTCCAACATATTTTCATTCTCTAAATTCTACAACAGAAATTTAAAAAGCATTCAAGTCAGGATTAAACAGTCTAACTTGATGCTAATCTATGGCATAAAATCAAGCTGCACATAGATTATTATTTGCAAAAAATTAAAACAAAATGATGAAGGCTTAAGATCTGAAATTTTTTCATCATGGCCTTCTCTTTTTACAGCTCTGTTTTGACTCTTGTTTGAGCTGTTTCTTCCTTTTTCTCTGGTTTAGATTTTGAGTTGATTAGAACCATACTTTTACATCTCTTGACTCAGAATTTTAAACAGATTTGAGTCATTCTCTTTTTGAAATGTTAGGTTCAAATTTTGATCTTGTTTAAACCTTTAATTTCTATCCTAAACTATCTACTGATAAGCCAAGATTGAACAATTTGGCAAATCGAATTCACTATCCTATCAGCAGAAAATTTAAAGCTAATTAGTCAAGTTTAGGCTGTTTGACTAACTAGAAGTGTGTTATTCAGGAGTGGCATTTAAGCTTGCACACTTTCAGACTTTGTTTCTCTTTTTTGGTATGGGGCTATACCTTTCTTTTTTTCACAATCTGCCCTCTTTTATTTCTTTTCTTTGTTTTTGTATTTTTGAATCTTTGATTTTTCTTCAAAGCAGAAAACAACAACTAACTACATGCTTATAATTGAGCTTTATTGACATTCTAACCTATTCTAAACATGGAGTATTTACATTTATCATATGATACAAAAATGCCAATGCAGCCAGCTGAGTAATGTCAAGAAGAAGTAGAAACTCTGGCTGCTTGTCAGAGGTATCCATAGAACATATTGAAGATTAACCTTCAATATCAAGGCTATCACAGAAGGTGACAACTTTTCATGTCTCTGGCTCATGCAAAGCATCGCTGCTTGATAATTTGAGCCAGTTGGGATTTCCACACACTCTTCCATAGGATCAACAAAGAAAAGATGAAGATTCTCTTCTTTTTGGTCCTCTATGTCTGGTAGATTGTCTGCTTCCAAGACTTCAGCTTTGAGGAGCATATCTTCAGAAAGTTGTTTGGAAGCATCATCATCTGAACTGGAGGACTCATCATATTTGGCAGTGTTGTCCTCTTGTGGCCCTAGTATGCTTTGGTTTAGTGGACTGTACTCTATGAGGAGGTTGTTATATTCTTGAGCAAGGGTATGTTTAATTGCTTCCTCTTTTTCAAGAGAAAGCTCCTTGATTTCCACCTGCCCAAAAATTTCTTCGTTTCTTTCCTCCTCATCCTTTGGGCTGAAAGTCTGCTGATTCTCGATCACATGGAAACTATTACTGATGATCTGAAATGAATCAAAGAAAAGATCCAATGAATCTTCACTCAATTCTAGGCTTTGAAAACTTTCATCATCAGTATCATAAATAGTCTACACTGGCTCATTACTTCTTTGAAGGAACTGATCTTCATCCCATAAATCTGCTAATGATGATCCTACAAAATTAACTTCTATTTGGGAAGCATCATCACTAGATAGATCAAAGTTAGGAGAATCACGAATATAAGTAATAATACCAATCAAAAATATTGGGTTATCAGCAGGTCCTTCTTCATTCTGATCTACAAAAGAACTTTCTAAATCTGTACAACAAAGTTCTCTATGTGAATGGGCAAGAGTTTTTGTTTTGCAAAAAGTTTCAGAGACTGGTTGTTTATTAATAGTCTAATCTATCTCTTTTTCTGTCAAAGGGGAAGATGTTTCTATGTTCCTTTGAACAGGAGTACAATAGTTCTTTGTCTCTTGCGAAGACTGATTTTGAGGCTGAATATCTTCTTGAGCCTCGGCTATAAGGGATGATGAATCAATATTTGAATTTTCAGGAATATCTTGAGGAACGTCCATTATTTCTTGGATCATCTCTTCCTCGACTGATTCATCTATATTCTTAAAAATTTTCAATTGGAGATTAAGGTCATGAATGGCTGTTAAAAGATCTTCAGGATGCATCTCTTCCAAAGCTTCCTCATTATCTATAATGTGTTGGGTGATGTTTTGTGATGGATCATAATATATTGCACCCAATGATAATGATGTAGTGTTTTCTTTATAGTTCTCATTGAACACATATTCAAGGTCTCTTAAAGAAAACAAACTACTAGTGTTGAACCCTTAGTTAAACTGAGAGGGGGGGGTGAATCAATTTAACACATACATGGAATTTTAAAACTTTTCTCTTCAAACTTATTTACACCTTCACTTCATCATCAACTTAATATGTGAGCAATCTTTATTAGTGAGCAGCAAGTATCAAAAAGATTTGTTAATGTAACAACAGTCTTAATATGTGAGCAACAAGTATTAAGCAGATTAGATAAATCACATCAACACATGCACAAAGACACCAGATATAAGTGGAAACCCATAAAGGGAGAAAACCACATCTTATTATTGTTATGATGCAAAGGCAAGCTCCAACTCCCTCTCACCACTGTTTTTCTGCAGGCACCAACCTACAGGAGGCTCCAACCTCAATTCTGCAAGCTACAACTTGCAAGGAAGCTCCAACTCCCATTAATTTCTGCAGGCACCAACCTACAGGAGGCTCCAACCTCAGTCAGCTACAACTGACATTTTATCAAGCTACAACTTGATGTGGAAGCACCAACTCCCATCTATTTTCTGCAGGCACCAACCTACAGGAGGCTCCTACCTCAGTCAGCTCCAACTGACATCTATCAAGCTACAACTTGATAGAGAAGCTCCAACTTCCTTACTCTTTCAAAAGAGAAACACTTGCTGATTGACCTCGGATATCAGCTCTGTTCTATTCCATCTGCTCTGCTGTTCATCTATTCTCATATCTGCCCTGTATCATCTCTGCATCTTTTCAGATTCTCTATCAGCTTCTCCTTCTTCTCTGCTCAACTCCTCCTTCTTCTCTACTTCACTGCTTCATTTATGCATTCTATTCACTCACTCTCTCTTCCCTCTTTGTGCATATCAAATTGATATTATATATATAGATCCTCACATGACTGTTTGTATTTCACAAGGAATTTGGAGTGAACAGTCATGACTCTTCGGCTTCTGTCTTCTTATTCCTTTATCCAACTCAATTTTAAAATATAACAATATGTACAAATTTCCATGCTACAGTGGGAGTTTTCTTTTCCTTAGGATACTTGCCTTTGCATCACAAACAATAAAAAATTAATTACAACATTTACATTCACATTTTTAATTACATATTTCAATTTTACTTAGCTCCTTTTCTGGATTTTGGCTTTACTGGATTTGTCTTTTCCTGCTGCTGTTAAGGACCTGTTCTGCATACTCTTTGTTCACTTTCATCTGCATATTCCCTGTTTTCTGTGCTTATTCTCCTGTCCAACTCATTTCTGTACATATTCCTGTCAAACCTGTAATCTTGGTGTATCTCTGCATGCTCTCCTCTTCTTTTTCCTTTTCCATAATTGCATTCAAGTTTTATGCCCAATCATTTCCCAATCCGGGCAATCTCACACTTCTCTTTAATTCCACGCTGGCAATTTATATAAACAAGTCTGGGTTATTTTAATATCTCAATTCAGAGAATTGCGATATTAATTCAATACTCCTCTATAGTTATAACCTGACAATCTCTTATGTGTACATATGCGCTAATTCTGCATTTACAACCATTCTATGCAACATAATAATTGACCCTCGGCGTATTAAACCATATTCACAAATTCCATGTTTCGCCACTTCACATATACAGTCATTATACATAATATATCCACACATATATTACGCTTTCTTTAATATTGGAACCATTACAACAGAGTCTAAAGATAATCGGCAATCTTTTATTAATTATAAACCTTAGTCTTCCACCGTATGTTAATAACCCGTCAAACTTTAATAAACATCATTAATATAGACCAAATTCATTGTATATATCTCCGCCCCGGGCCCACAGTACAATTGTGAATGCATAGACTGTACCTTTGTTAACTCACGCGCCCATCTGACGGCTGTCATTGCATTGCCCGATCCAACGAATATCGCATGGGCAACTTGCACGAAAGATAACGCGCGATGGCGCGTCACATCTGGACTATCGTTCGTGCACCTTGGTTAAACTCCAGGAAAGTCCGACGCACGATCACCGTCCGATGGCCCTCTTCCAGATCAACGGCTCGTGTCAATTTCGCTCGGCGTCTCTGGTCGATAGTTAATGCACGATGGCACAAGTTAAACGGTGGTTTTACTATTCATCCAGGGACACGCGTCGATCAATCAATGGAATCGCTGCGAAACTCCAAAATACCGCCTTCCGTATAATAGTGGTGCGATGAAATCCACCGTTCACTCCAAACCACTACTACTGTTCATCGGGTCATGGTTCCACTTCCCCGATCATGGTTCCATCCGTCTTTATTATTTAAAAAATTGCTTACTTTTCAATGTATTATTATGATTCGAAATCGTTGTTGACGCACAGTTCTACCATATATACAACCCTTGTTTTGGTTTCGCCTCCATTCATGATTATGGTTCTTATACATGGGTTAGTGAGATTCGATTTCTTTGACGCAGAGCTCACTACAATGTACAATTTAAAACACAACATCAACCAGAAGTCGAGTTCTTCAACTAAATAAAGAGCATTTGAATATAAAGTCCAGAAATTAATTTATATTATGTGCAACGCCCGACTGTATAAAAGATTCTCGGAATTTATATATATATATATATATATATATATATATATATATATATATATATATATATTCTTGGAATAACAGTGGTTTCTATGCAATAACAGCTGTGGCTCTACCTCTGCCACTTCTGTCACTCTGCCTCTGCTTCTACTGCTGTGATAACGGCTCTGTCTCCGTATTTTCTTCCTCTGCCTCTGCCTGTCTCCTTTATATTCATTTCCTCTTTGCTACCTCCATTGTCTGTCTTTGTCTCCTTGTAACTATTCCTGTCTCTGCATCTTCTACCTCCTTTGCCATCAATGACAACATTTCCAACAACTAGATCTTAAGCATTCATACCAATCCCTAGCTTTTCCTTCTAATGTTAACATGAACATTTTCATTAGGCAGTCTTCATGCAATTCAACTTTCAACCTCCATACATGTATGTGAAATTTGATAAGATGTAATAAAGGGTCATCAAACTTTTCACCTTGAAAAATAGGCAGGTTGTCATCCCAATTCACCTGGGGCATCTTATGTGGAAACCCAGGGATATGATCTCTACTCATTGGGGCATATCTTCGTTGTATTCTTGGAATCATTTTTGTAAATCAAGAAAGAGGTCACCGTGTCTAGTCAATCAGTTCAGGGTCTTCTACCAATGGAGTCATTTGGTCTTTTGGGAGTTTCAGAGTGTGGAGTCGCCAGGTGGAAGTTTTTAGCTCCTAAGGAGGTAGAAAGTTTAATGGTCCACCACCATGTATTTCTTGTGGAGCTGCAAGATTTTCAGGAACTGATTTAGCTCTCAAGGGTGATCTGAAAATAGTTGATAATTTTTATCTTAGGATACTTCCTAAGGATAACTTCTTAGTTATCAACTACTTCAGGTGGATCAGGGTCAGGATGGGCTCTAGTGTGAATCTTTCAAGGAGCCACTATGATATGTTTCTCAGACCCAAATAAACAAGACAAGTTCAAACAGGTATAACAATCTTTGAAAGGTTAACTAGTCTGTTTTACAATTTTAATCCTACAGTATTCTGACTGATTTTGAATGATATTACAATGATAAGGGTTCTTCCCAGTGGAGTCTTAAGGTCTATTCAGGATTGTGGAGTGAGGAGTTGCTAGGTGGATGAATTAACTATTTGAATCAGGCTGCTGTCCATCATCAGCAATGAGATACCAATCTAACCAGAGATCTTGGGTCTTTTGAGTGCCTAAGGGTGTGTAAGATAAAATGCACTTAATTCCCCAGTGGAGTCACCAGAAATGTTAGGAATCTGTAATTTTAGAAGATTGGTGAGACTAAAACTGCAGAAGAAACATTATTTCAACCAACTTTGGGATTCTAGGATCTAACCGTCCTGAATCCGGAGAGGGATCTCTCCAATAAGTGCAAAGATGGATTTGTCTTTGAATTTTGGGGTAATGATATTAGGCTAGTTATGAAGGCCAAGGGTTTTTTTGCTTTTTGGATGGTTGAGCATGAAACTTACTTGAGGGGAAAGTCCTAAATGAAAAACAGTTTCAAAGGTGAGAAGTTGCAAGTGAGTAGAACAGCTAGGCTAAAAAGATAGATATAACACTGGTTTTTAGTCCATTGGGCTATGGAGTCATAACAGGACTTTAATTGAGCAACAACATCAAGAGTGATCCAAGGGGCAAGTCATCTAAATCACAAGATTATTGAGATTAGAGTGATGGAATGGAAGCAATAAAGTGTTGGAGGGGTGGAAACTGATAATAATTCACAAGGGATTTATAGTCAGTCCAAACAAGAAAAGCCTCTTAAGTAACTATTTAAAACCAACCAAGTGTAGGGCTAACCATTGACTTCTTGGGCAAGTTTTTATTAAAGCAGCTTAATTGACAAACAATCCAGTAATCCACATAATTACCTTCAGAAATTATGAAAACATATAAGAGAAGACAGAGTATAAACTTAAGATCAGATAAAGTACTTTGAAACCTAGTCTACTTTCTGTTAATACCAAGGGAAACTTTCAGAATCTGCCTTTGGAGAATAGAAGCTAGAAACAGGGCAAACCATCACTTTCTAGTCTAATTTTAATAAGAAAATAAGTAAAATAACTTTCAAGAAAAATGTTTAAAGAAAACAGTAGGACGAGGGAACTCCAAAATTCCTAACTGCTTAAGCTGTATTGAATCATTCTTAAATAAACAATTTAGAGGAAAAACATTGAGATAAAGCTTTTCAGTCAGAGAAGGTTACTGATGTACAACAGATCCTAACTCTATAAATGTTGTTCTTTATCAGAGAATAGTGAACAAATATGACATACATAGAAGGAAAAAAATAACAAAGAAAGGAGAACTTCACCAGTGATATAGACCAGGATCCCAAGAAACATCTTCTTTATTGATGTCAAACCAGTTACAGTCCTCAAGTCCAATGTTTCATTTCAGCAATCATATTCACTATCCAGCCTAACAAGACTAACACAAACAGAGCTCCAAGAGCCAATGAACACTATGACAATCAGAAGTTTAAGCTCAAATGTATTTCAAAGTTCTGCAACCAACAGTTTCTCATCTTCTACAGAAGTATTTATAGAAGGATGAGGAGGTAAGATCGGATAAAATATCTCTCAAGGAAATTAATACAGATTCAAGGCTTCTCGGCCTTTTGAGGGGCTCGATGGAGAATATTACAGGTGGATTGTTGTATTAACTGTTTACAATTATGAATTAAGCTCGTTGGGAGCTTTTATTTGACTTTGAGGCTCTGCGTCCTGTGTGGAGTAACTCTGCAAATATTTTATTCATTAAGTTCCTTGCAAAAGAACTCTTTGGCTGTGTTTGAGACAAATATCTAATTCGGTTCAATAAATTTGGCCTCTGTTTTGAATGCTTTGAGGCACAGGTGGCACTTATCGTAGCTGAGGAATAAATTCGCCTCAAATGTGGCGGTGGAGGGTTGCCTGTCTGTTTAAACACTTATGATTTCTTTTAATTGTGTTTTAATTCTGGGAATAGGCTTTTGATAAGCATTCTTAGCCGTAATTCCAAAATCTGTCTTCAATCTTCATTCTGCTGTGCTATGTCTTCAAAACTTATACTCTTTAACTGTGTTTTTAATAAAACAGTGTCTTGTTGATGTGCAGGGTCGCGCAGGTCTTTTAAAGGCATCAATGCCCATGAAGCATTGATAAAACGTTGAATCCGACCTGTGGATGGCTTCTCTTTAATAAATTGAGGGCATGGGAATCGTCATTCCCTGCCTTCGGCTTTCCTTTATCACAATGGACAAACCATTCAAACCTACAAAATACAAACGAAAATTATAAAATCCTGTGTTTTTTAGGTTTAACTGCTTCAGAAGGTGGGGAAAGAGCGTGGTCGTTGGATGAAAGCATCCAATGGTGGAAGTCTGCGTAGAAGAGGCAAAAGGAAGCGGGGAGAAGAAATAAGGCAGAGTAATTTTGGACCGTCCAATCTGGACACGTGGACGGTCCAGATCTAATCGGAGGATCACAATCGGCAGGAGGAGGAAAGGGGCGCAATGAAAATCTCCGATGCGATTGCGCGATCGCGAGGGCAGAGGCGATGAAGCGATGGCCGTTGATCTGAGGATCAGATCAATGGCAGGGAGCGAATCGGAGGGATGACCGATCGGGGGAGGAAATATAACGCAGCGATTCAAGAAATGCGACGCGATTGAGCACGATGCGATTCTGTGCGGACCGTTGATCTAAAACTCAGATCAACGGTGGGAATTGAATCGGGGTATGGCTGATCGGCGGGGGTAAAAAATGCATGCGATGGAAAAGTTGCAATGCGATGGAAAGCTCCGATGCGATGAAGCACTGGCCGCTTGATCGGTTTTCGATCAACGGCTGGGATTTTTTTAGAGCAGATCGGCGGAGAAAACCTTTATAATATGAAAACTCAAACATTTTTGGAATAAAACAAAGGTTAAATGGATCGGGGGTGGAAAATACATATAAGGCGGAGAGGCACCCGATTGCGGGGCCTTTGGATTTTATGAAACGTGATATGGCCAGGGCGTATTAAAACAAGGGCCAATCGCAATCGGGCCATCAGGCCTGGTCTTTTCGATCTACCCATTGTATTTTCTCCAATTGCGATTGCGCGATCGGTCTTTCAATCTACCCATTAAAATATTTCAACACGTGATTTGGGTTTTTAATTTTAAACTTTGGAAAAGTGGGTTTCATCACTTTACAAAGAAGAAGAACGATTGGGAATGAAATATTTACAAGTTTTTAAGCGCTGAGACATGAAAATGAAACTGCGATCAGGGTTTTAAACACAAAAAGGCTAATCGCATCGGAACTTTTGGATGATGGCAAAAAGACTTGCGCACTTTGAATTTGTGCGATGCGATAAGCGTCGAGAGGGGCTTAGCACCTGTTTCTAGGGTGTGGGCATGTGGGGGAAGTGGTTAGGGCTTAGCCCAAGGGGCTTAATTCCGTAGTAATAAAACTTTGTTTTTATGAAATTTTCAGAGTTTTCAATGGATTTCAGAGGTTTCAGTAAAGCTAAAGAATGGGTCTTTAACCTTATAAAAGTGGTCTTCATGAGGGGAAGAAAAGAAATCATGAAAAAAAAGGGGTTTTTATAGAGAAAAAGGGGAGAAAATGAAGGTAATTTTGGAAGAGGGGGAGAGGAAAAAATTATGGTTTTACAACAGTTTCTTCTTATGAAATCAACAAAATTTCTGAGTATAAAATGGGAACAGCAAAGAAGTTTTTGGACAAAGGCATGAGGCCTTCAAAAGTTTTCAAGAGCCAACAATTTTTAGTGATGAAATTTGTTCCTTCGAGGCTCAAAAAGTCTTAGCCACCTTTCGGTATAGCAAACATTATAGGTGGCTAACAGTACCATGGGCTAGTCACTTTGGGGAATTCTGGCATTACCTCGTACCTCGACTTCACACAAAGGCTAATTGACCAATTTGATAAGAAGGACATAGAGATGCATTTCAGAGAGTTAGCATAGCTCAATCATATAGATACAACAGGTGCCTACATTTCATAGTTTCGGAGGATTGAATTCATGGTGATAGATGTGTCGGATCACAACTTGACTATGTTATTCGTTGAAGGACTATCTAGATCCCTACATGGTTGGGATAATTCCTTCAAACTAGATTCACTACAAGATGTTATCATAAAAAATTGAGACATGGATGACTTAGTACTAAATAATAAATATTCTCACATACCTTTCCTTCCTTATAAAAAAAAAATACAATAATCCCTTCTAGAAGGAGTGGAATGGGAAAGACAAATTGGATGATGAGACTTAGAAGGAAGTGAGAAAGAAGAAACTTTGCTTTAATTGTAATGATCCTTAGGAACTAGGTAACATGTTCATGGGGAAGGGAAAGGCGCATTACATAAAGTTTGTTTCAAATAGTGATGGTGAAGAAGAGGTAGGAAAAGCTTAGTATAATGAGCATAGTGGTACAAATTTTTAGCCATGTGTGGAGACTAAATATGGAACTATAGTTTCACTATAAAGTCTCCCCAGATTCCACACTTTCAAGGATAAATAAGTAATACAAGTACATGGTGTTTTTGTCTTGATTAATGGTGGGTCAACCCAAAAATTCATTAACTCACATTTGGTAGCCAAAAGAGGCATGCCTACATAATACTTTGTGGGGTTTGATGTTGAGGTGACTAATGGATACCCTATTACATGCACAAAAATTGTTCCACAATTAGAGCTAAATATGGGTAACTACACTATGATTGATGACTTCTATGTGTTGGGGTTTCCAAACACTAATATTGCATTGGGTGTTTAGTGGCTTATTTCTATGGGGAAACACTCGAAAGACTACCGGAAAATGGAGATGAAATTCACTATAAAATATGGTAAGATGGTAGTTATAATGGGAATGTCAAATGGTGCTCCTAGGGTTGTTACATCTAAGCATATGGAAATCATATCGAGGCATGGTGATGTATATTGGCTAGAAAAGTGCCTTATTATGGCAAAAAAACCCTATGATAGCAACCAATTATATCATGACAACATTCAATCATTAATGAGAAAACATGGCTAAGATTTTGGAGAGATACCTCCAGGAAGGCCTCCTAATAGTGAATTTGAGCACACCATTGAGTCAAAAGAAGGGGAAAACCCCATAATAACTACTCCATACAGGCACCTCAAAAATTTCAAAGATTAGATAGAGAAAACAATCAAGGATGTTTTAGAGATGTGACATATCAGACTCATCTCTAGTCCATTCTCTTTATCAATATTTTTGGTTAAGAAGAAGGATGGAACTGTGAATATGTTTATTGAATTTTAGGATTGGAATAAGAAGAGAATAAAAAATAGGTATCCAATTCCCAATATCAACGAGATGCCAGATGAGTTACATGGGTTATATACTTCTCAAATATTGATCTTTGACTAGGATATCACTGAATCAAGTTTAGGGAGCAGGATTTTCACAGCATTGCTTTCAAGTGTCAATATGGGAACTCTGAGTTCATGGTCATGCCATTTGGGTTTAGTAACATACCTTCCACTTTTCATTCCTAAATGAACCACATCTTCAAAAGGAATTTGTAGAAGTTTCTTTTGGTGTTCTTTGATGATATCCTTATCTACAACATGATGTGCGAGGATCACTTGAGGCATTTAAATGTATTAATGGGTATTATTTGGGAGCATTCATTGTATTCCAAGGAGTTAAAATGTGAATTCAGTATGACAGAGATTATATATTAAGCCATTTGATTAGTGTGCAGGTACATCAGGAGAATATCTAGGCCATATTGGATCAGCCATCACCTAATACCCTTACAGATTTGTGGGGATTCTTTAGATTATGAAACTATTAAGGGAAATTTGTTAAGGGGATTATTTAGTTATGTGCACCATTAATTGATCTTATGAATAAAGGTGGATTTAGGTGAATAGAGGAGGCTCACTAGGTATTTCACAAGCTCATGGAGGTGATGAGAAATTTTTCAGAACAAGCACTTCCTGATTTCAATAAGCCCTTTGTGCTTGAGTGTGATGCTTTAGGAGAGGGTATAGGTACCATGTTGAAGTAGAATATACATTTGAAATAATTTCATATATGGAAGCTTAGGGAAGTAAAGAGACTCTACTCCATCTATGAAAAGGAGATGCTTGTCCTTATGCATGTTATGGTGAATTTTAGATGGTATTTGGTAGGTGGTATATTTGTGGTTAGGACTTGTTAGCACTATGTAATTTCCTTTAGGCTGAAAAAGGATTACAAAAACCACTGACCAGTATTAGGCTAGAATATAGCCCTTTTAGCCTTGGAGAGGGATCTCTCACTCGGATTTTCTCATCCAATTAGATAGATGAATGATTTTTGATCTTAGGCAAGTTATGCTAGATTATCAAAGTGAAAAATAAAATTAAAGTTGTGGCTACAGGGTGAAAGAAGGATCCATTAGGCATGGAGTCAAAATAATGTTCAGTAACCAATCACAATCAAAATAGAATCCTGAACTAGAGTGAGGTAGGCAGACTCTTGGATCTACAAAATTTGTTGTAGTGTGGTTGGGATGAAATGAGAGTAAGGATCCATTAAATATAAAGCATGTATATAAAAATTTTATATCTAACTTCAAAAGAAAAACATTGAAATTGTTTGACAATCATGAGAAAGGTACCAATGTAAATTCTACAACACAATTTTCTTTCAAAAAATTAAGAAGAAAAGCACATGCAAAAGCTATAAGGGAATACAAATCACAAATAGAGGCGCATAACCATTATGAATGACACAAGAATCCTAGAACAAAATTTCCTTTGCATTGATGTATTGATCACTGTTTAAAAACTTTCTCCACTGTTTGCAAAGTTTTCAAAAGATACACTATATTCACTCCTAAATCCAACCGTTTGTTCATGTATATTCATAGAATATGTACTAAAATCTTATTCCTTAGGCTCATGGGGTCGATCTGAACCATTGCCAAGAGATAGAACTGATTACATCAAAATACAAATGATAACAAAATACTTCCCTAGGAATCATAAACATGTTTTGACTCATTAATTTAATGGTATTTTTTGAACAAAATGCATTAAATCGCTCCCAAAATATGATTCATGAATGTATAAATTGGTAATAATAGTTTTCGTAGTCATAAAAACCATCTGTAGAAGTTTTGGTGTCGAATTCATTGGTCAAAAAGTCGACTATTTAAAAACATAGCGCCTCCCCTGCCTCCTTTGCGTAGCAACTATATTTTTTCAATATCTTGCAAACGATGAGTCCGAGGGCTGAAAATTTAACAAGTTACTATCATCATACCTCATCTCCACAAAAAATTTGATCCAAATCCGACTTAGGGATCTTGAGAAAATCCAAAAATGGTTGTAGGTGACAGTAGCTTGTTTGTCAAAAAATCATGAAAAATTTTGGGTTGAAATTAACTGAGTTTATTCATCTCACACCCATTCATCTATTGTAAAATTTCAAGGCAAATGGGTATAGGGGGTTTAAGATACATGATGAAAATATGGTTATGCAATGCACTTTCATAGTCAGTTGTCTTTGCATGGCTTTAATCACATGCTTGAACTTTGGCTGAGCTAAAATGGATGATTGATGATGTTACCACCCTTGTAAACCTATTTTAAGTTCCCACACACAAAAAAATGCCAAAATTTTGAGTTTTAATTAAATCTTAATACTTATGATAGTTGTGCAGCAACTTGTGCAACATTCCAAGTTTTATATACTTGCAACCATGCTATGAGAAAATGAAACTGATGGGTTGGATTGAAATTTGTTTGAGATGGTTTTGAACTCCTAAAATATCTTTCAAACTGAGTGCAAACCCCCTTATTATCTAACTTCCTTCTGTAGCAAATGTGCAACAGACTTGCACAATAGTTGTGACTAGGGTTCTTTGAGAGAGACAACCAAACAAGGAGTTGATCAATGATACTCAACTGAAGATCCAAATAGAGATATGTAAGGTTCATAGCCACATTGCAACTAACTTGATGATTTATTGATATGTGCAGTAGGTTCCTCAGTTGCACAACAGACTCCAACTTTCGAAGCATCTTAAATGGAAAATATCAGTGTTCCTCTTCTCATCCTCCAAAGCATTTCAAAATAGATAATGGCATTAGAATGAGTGAAATGGAAGTGAAAAGGCACTTTTTAAACCTTCATACACCTCTAGAGTCTTCCTTTCTAGTAATGATGATCGATTTCAAAATGAAGTCGCATTTGTTGAAATGATTGGAACATGACATACCTACCATGACGGATTCCATATAATTGACATGACTCACCTTAACTGACTAATGATAATAGAAACCATCCTTTACATAACCTATTTAGAATCTTTCATGATGACTAATGAACTCCATAATGACCTCTTAAAGATGACATCACATGACCTTTCATCTCATCCTACCAAATAAGCCTTTTTTACTTTAAATACTTTACATGAAATTTGATACCTAAAACTTAGAACTAATATTTACAAAAGACCCCTTTAAACTATAATACTCATGAAATCAAGGCTGACATTTAAAAATTTACCTCAAGTGCATATAAATACTGAAATGAATAAGATCCCTATAATATAGGACCCTAACAGGACTAACCACAATAATTTGCAATATTTATTGGAACAAAAGGACCTGAATGAGAGGCAACCGAAATGGATAACCAAGATAGAAGCTTATTATTTTAACATTAAGTATATGAAGGGAAAGAAAAATATTTTTTCTGACACCCTTTCAAGGAAACTGATGAAATTTTCCCTTATGGATATTTTAGCTGATTGGAAATGACACCTACAAGTGGAATACTCCAAGAATAAATTTTCTTATGAGTTGATGGATGGCCACATTCAAGATGATAGTTATAGAGTGGTGGATGAAATTATCTTATACAAGGACATAATATACTTAGTTCACGTATTTCTTCAATATTTCATTGGAGTACAAGGAAACAAAGGTGGCATAGTTGTCTTTCAAGTAGTTTTTTAAATTCCATGGGTTGCATAAGTACAATGTCAGTGATCAGAGCAACAAGTTTCTTAGTGCATTTTGGGAGGAGTTTTTTAGATTAGATGGCACTGATACACCAATACCCACTGCTAAACACTAATTTAACAAGAGATCCCAATCTCTTAGTTTGTGTGGTAACTATCCCAAAAATTGTTGATTGTTTACCTCTTCCCAATATAAATCTTGTAAAGGATGTGTTGAAAAATGTAGCTTGGGAGGTACTCTCACAAGTCTAGAGTATTTGAATTATGAGGATTTGACCCACCTTGTGGGAAAAACATCCAAGCTAGTGGGTTTTGAACCCAAATTCATGGGTTTGAGACCCAAAGATATTGATTCTTTATTAAAAAATTTGTGGTGGGAACCTTGGATGAACAAAAGGGGGATCCTAAGGAAACTTTGGAGATCTATATATTTAAGATAACATGAGAAGTCATTCACATAATTGCAAGTTTCATCAAGTGATAAATATTAGCCATTTAAGGAAGTTGTAGCACCTTAAATAGAAGTTTGTATTGATATGTGAAGATAGAAGTCTGTTTACATGGATGGTATGTTTGGATACTTAGAGGAACACAACTCCAATGAGGGATTGAATTCTAGTTCTAAGCAATTGATCTAAGACGATCCCTAATGTACCAAAAATCAAAGTCTTCAAAACTCATTAAAAAATGAGACCGACTCAAAGCGCTCATTGCAAGGAATCCAATAGCGTAAATGTCGCCTAAATCCGAGTTCATATGCAGAAGTTATGCTCAGTAAAATTTCTAGTCAAACTTGGCAAAAAGACAAAATTTAACAAAGTTCTAGATAAATTTCGAGCATCACCAATTTGGAAAACTAGCCAAAATAAAAGTCAAATTTGGCAGAGGTCCAATAAATTTAGCGGTATTTTTATATGTGGTTAAAGTTGGAGGAATCGCCAAATCTAGCAGAACCCCACTAAATTTGGAGTTGGTTTGTTGGCCCAATAGTAAGGGGCCACATGGCCTAACCAAATTGTGCCATGTGGCACTCAGTGGGTGGCCAAATAGGCTTGGTCAACCATGAATTGACAGTTTTGTTTTAATGGTTAAATGTAGTTGTTTGGTGGTTTCAAACTATAAAATGGTTTAAAACAAATGTTAAATAGGAGATGATTTATGATTAAATTTATCGGCAGTTATGAACTCATTTGTGGAACCTGAAAAGGAACGAATTGATGGCTTAAATTAAATATTGGGTGAATAATATAATAACGGTTGTGTGTGTGTGTCAGCAGTTTTTTTAAATCAAACTATTTATTTTGTATATAAAAATAGGTCGGTAGGGAATTTGAACTCATGACCCCGCCAAACCCAACGACCTATTACTTAACGATCCAACCAATATTCCACCAAGCGGGTCTTTGCAATGCATGTTGGATAAACAATATTTAAACCTGTTTATGCTCATTCGATCGATTAGCGGAGTCGTGTACGAGAAGAACTGGAAAATTTCATGCAACAGTAACCAAGAAACCAGGAGGGTCAAGGGAACCAAGATGCATAGAAATGAGCACAGGTGCATTTTTCGAGAGGGTATATTCCCAAGGAATATTTCCAAGGAATCTGTTGTGGAATATAAAATATTCTTTGAGAGGCCAAAGTTGGCAGTGACAAAATATAGTCAATTTAATACTCAAATTACTCAGAATTTCAAGAAGATTTCACTAGTGTTGTATGTTTCTAGATTTTAACAACCCATTTTTAGGTCAATCCGAGGATTCAAGGCATAATGATGTATTTTTCCTTGTACTTGTTTTCATGTTTGTTGAGATGAACGAAGAGTCCTCCCAACTATTGAAGTAGGGCCCGAAGGCGTAGTCCACATTAGAAGAAATTTTTTATCAAACATTGTGCGCAATGTATTTATGGTCTGATTTATATTGCTTCTTTTTAATTCATTGTACATATATTTTTTACATGCTCTTTCATGCAAATGTAAAAACATCAATGAAGAACATATCATGGATCATGTTGGTAGCATAGAAATCTTCTTGTGTATGTGAATTGCGAGTGAAGATGATAACTAAGGCCAAAATAAAAAAAGGGTGAAGAAAAAATTAATTCTTTTGACCCAAAGATTCGGCGTGCAACACAAAGAACGAAAATGGAGGATGATGATCTTCACGCCGTGAATGAGCAAGCTTTCTGTAAGGCTTTCTACAACATGGAAAATAAGGTAGATAAATTGTTTGCATATTATGAGAAGAAATTGTTAATAATGAAAAGAAGAAGAAAGGGAAAGCAATTGACAATGCTTCACTAAATCAGGGAATTGGAGGATAACATCTTGAACCTCCATATCCATCTTCTAGTGGCAGTTCTACTTCTTCATCTTCTTCTCATCATTCTAATAATCAACATAGAAATGCTTCTAAAAATCATTTTTTTTAAGTTGGATGTAAAATTTGATTTTCCCATGTTTAATGGAGAACATAATGTAGAAAATCTTAATAATTGGAAAAAAGAGATTGAAGTATATTTTCGAATACAACTGATCGAAGAGGATGATACAAAGATCCAGTTAGCATCTCTTTTAATATGAGGCACCGCTCTTTTATGGTGGGAGATAAAACTTCATAAAGGTAGTGAGAATATGGTTAAACTCATTTCTTCTTGGTCTTAATTTGTTCCTACATTGAGAGGGAAATTGTATCCATGGGAATATCGGACAAAAATCCATGAACGAATGGAAATATCTGAGCCAAGGCAAAGGTAAAAATGTTCAAAATTTGACAAAGGAATTGTGAAATCAAGCATTGGAATTGAGAATTCCTTTATATTCACCTAATACTTTGATGAAATATATTGGTGCTTTGCATAGTTTTCTTTAGCATTCATTTTTTTTTTTTAACCCACTACTCTTGATGAAGCTAGTGTGAAATTTATTCACCTTGAAAGTAGAGAAAAGCATGAACATGACGACCATACAAATAAGACAATGAAAAAAAAAAAAAGGAAGTGAAACCATCTTGTGCTCATTGCAATAAATAAGGGCATGGGGAGGAGCATTGTTGGAAACTACATCCAGAATTAAAGCCTAAGAAGAATGGTGGCAAAGGGTAGTCTAAAATTATTGCTACAGTGCAACATGACTTGGGTTCTGATTCAAGTGATGAGATGAAGATCACAACCGCTAGGATTGTAAGTTTTGGACCAATTGACCTAGGTTATAATTTAGGTTATGAGATGAAGATTGTAGATATTGGGATTGCAAGTGTTGGACCAATGAAGGGAAGAACATCAAATAATGCATGGCTCCAAGAACTTGAGGAGATAAACCAGAGAATTCAAGCAAAGAATGTTGAATTTATAATACTACTTAAATAATTATAAGAGGAGAAGCAGGGATTTAAACTTCAGTTACAATCCACAGAAGAGGCCTTGGAAAATTTTAAGTGTAGTGAAGGATTAGCAAATCCATCACCACTTGCTTCAGAATCGGAAGTTGTGGTAAATAGTGTCAATGAATATTAAGCTTCAAGTTCTTGTTATGATGATGATTTTGGTGCATTTTAAAGGCACACTAAAGGGATTGGTTAGAAGCTAATGAAGAATATTGGATATGAAGAAAAGGGCCTCAGAGTTAATGGCCAAGGAATTGTGAATCCCATCCAAGTGGTGGAACTACCTCGATATGTAGGATTGGGCTACATCGGTGAGAAAGAAAGACACCCTAAACCCACGAAGAAAAGAGAGTCTTCAAGTGCAAGTTTGAGTCAGTGAAGGATGTTGAGACAAAATCATAACTTTCTATTGAGAGAAACCATTTCAAAGGAAGAACTAAGTCAATTTCACCTCACCAGAGCTGCACCAAACACAACTTTTCAAGGAAGGATATTTCACCCAGGAAGGACACACAAATAAGGTCAAGAAAGGCTAGAGGAAGAAAAATGATTAAAGCAATTGAAAGAAGGGTGGATATCATAAATCCATATTTTGGAAGATCCATATAGAGCTATGTAGAAGTAATGGGAGCATATGAAAGCACCTGTGAAGGAATCAACTGGAAAAGAAGTTCAACAAGGAAGTCAACTACAAGAAGAAATCCCATTAGCTTGGTTAGGTAAGATATGGGTATAATTTTTAAGTAGTTGAGCATGGCCACCAATGCAAATCACATGTTTCTTTTAAAGGCCACATAGATGGGAAAAAATTATGAATTGTATAACATCACTCAAGTATGCAACATAATGATATTTTGGCCTTTAGTAGGATAGAAAGTGTAAACGTATTGTTGTAAAACTTGACCATGATTTTTTTATAAACTCTTGGAAAGTATGGTCTTACTTGGGATCTTGTAAGTTGTGGGACATGTATTAGCAACTACAGATTTTCATATGGATATAGCTATTGGATTCATCATTCCTACTTCTGAAGTACAAAGGTGAAGGATAGGAAAGGTGGCATGTCACTAACATTTATTATGTAGATCAAGATTGTAGTACCTATTTATACTTTTGGAGTACCAAAATTCCTTTAGTGGGGAGGAATGATTCGGGAGTATCCCTAATGGACTAAAACTAAAATTCTTTTAAACTTAGTGAAACTGAGACCAAGTCGAATAGCTCATCATAAGGAATCCAATGACACAAACAACGCCTTAATCTGAGTTCGTATGCAAAAGTTATGCTTAGTAAAAGTTCTAGTCAAACCTGGAAAAAAGACACTAAATTTAGCAGAGCACTAGATAAATTTGGAGCATCATCAATTTGGAAATTCATCCAAGACAACGGTCAAATTTGGTAGATTTTCAATAAATTTAGCAGTGGTTTTAATTGTGGTTAAATTTGGATAAACCATCAAATATGGTGACACCACTCTAACTTTGGAGGTGGTTTGTTAGCCCAATAGTAAGACCCCAAGTGGCCAAACCAAATGGTGCCCCATGGCACCTAGTGAGCAGCCAAATAAGCCCAGTCAACCATGAATCTATGGATAGCTGTTTAAATCTTATTAACAGTTTTTATTTAACGATTATATGTAGTCGTCTGATTGTTTTACGGTTCCAAACTATCAAGAAATTTAAAATAAATGTTAAATGGGAGATGGTTTATGATTAAATTTATCAGCAATTACGAGCCTATTGGAGGAAACCAACGGTCAACAGTTTGACAGTTTAAATTACACATCTATCGATTAGTATAACAACAGTTTATTATGTTAGTATGTGTGTGTCAGAAATTTGTTTTAAAAGGACTTATTTTTTTGTATATAAAAATTGGTCCTCGAGAGAGTTGAACCTGCGACGTCGTTGGAACCAACGTCATATTATTTAATGGGTCAATCAATATTTAAACCATTGGATAAACAATATTTAAACCCTTCTATGCTTATTCAATCGACTAGAAGAACCATGAGCGAGGAGGACCGGTGGAGGTCATGGAACAATGACCGACAGAACTAAGAGGGCAAACGGAGCCAAGACACGGAAAATATGCACAAGCACATTTTTCAAGATGGTATATGCCCAAGGAATCTATTGTGGAATATAAGAGATTCTTTGAGGTGCCAGAGTCGACAGTGATAGAATATAGTCAATTTTATACTCAAATTACTCAGAATTTCGAGAGTATTTCACTGGTGCATTTTTTTAATGGATTTGAGCATCCCATTTTATGGTCACTCCCAGGATTGGAGGTATAATGATGTAACTTTTTATTTACTCATTTTCATTTTGTTGAGATGAATGAAGAGACATCCCCACTATTGAAACATGGCCTAGAGACGTAGTCCACATTGGACGAACTCTATTATCAAACATTGTGTGCATTGTATATGGTTTCCTATATATTTCTTCTTCTTTAAGTGTTTTCACATATGGTTTTTACATGTTATTTCATGAAATTATAAAAATATCAACAAAGAAAATATCTCAGATCATGTTCGTATCAAATTTGTCTTCTTGTTGACGTGAATTGCAAGAGTGGATGATAAACAGGGCAAAACTCAAAAAGGGTGAAGAAAAACTTAAGTCTTTTGAACTAGAGATTGGATGTGAAACACAAATAAGGAAAATGGAAGATGACAACGTTTGCACCAAGAATGAGCAATATTTTTGTAAATATTTCTACAACATGGAAGATAAGGTAGATAAATTGTTTGGAGATTATGAGAAGAAAATGTTAAAGAAGGAAAATAAGAAGAAAGAGAAAGAAGAGGACAATACTTTGTAAATAAAGGAAATGAAGGAGAACCCATGAACCTCCATCTCCATATTCTAGTGAATGTTCTACTTATTCATCTTCTTCTCATTATTCTAATAATCAGCATAGAAATGCTTATAAAAATGTTTTTTTAAAGTCGGATGTAAAATTTTATTTTTCCATGTTTAATGGAGAATATAATGCCAAAAAGCTAAAAAATTAGATAATACAAATTGAATTATATGTTTGAATACAACATATCGAAGAGGATGAGGTAAAGATCCAATTATCATCCCTTCAACTGGGAGGAAGCGCTCTTGTATGGTGGGAAACTAGACTTCAGAAATATAGTAAGCATATGGGTAAACTCCTTTCTTCTTGGTATTAATTTGTTTTTACAATGAGAGGAAAATTCTATCCATTGGGATACTTGAAAAAAGCCATGATGAAATGGAAATATCTAATACATGGTGTTCGAATGGGGTTCCCTAAGCTGCGTTTTTTATATAATTTTGTAATAATTGGTCTTGCGTAGGGATTTTGGGGCAGGTCAAAGCCCCCAATATTTTGTAATGGGTCAAAGGGTAGACCTAGAGTCCGCAAACCATGGTTTGCAGACCATAGGATAGCAAAGGCTACGATGATATAAATAGATAGATAGTTGTGTCTAGTAAGTAAGAAGTAAGTAAGATTAATGCTGCGAACGAACTATTGAAATTTGTCTTGGGCTATTTTGGGTAAGGACTCCTGCTGGTTGTGTGTGCGGAGATCCTCAGTCCTGCTATGTGCGGACCCTGCTGGCTGTGTCTTGGGTTTGTAATTGGGTTTTTGGATATTAATGAATGTGAAATATATTTGAAGTATATTTATGCTATCTGGACTGATTGTGTTTATTACTGAAGTGCCTCTATGTTATTTTAATAAGCTACGATTATGTCTACGATATATGAATTAGTTTCAATTATAATGTTTTGTGGTGATAATTGTTGATGCGCACGTGGATGCGAATGTATTGATTAGATATGTCAATGATAGTAGCTTTGTTTATGGTTACATGCCGATTATACTGTTAAAGGATTGATAATAGACTCGTTTCTGTGCGAACCTGATAAATTCAACGAAGATCTGCCTTAATTACCTTCTCTCTCCCAGGTTGCAGAAACCCGGTTCCAACACCCACCAATACTACTTCAGGTGAGACCTTGGCCTGCAAAAATAGGTCATTGCTGAAAGGGCCAGTAGTATAGGGGTTTGTTGGAAAACCTTAAACTCTCAACCTGAGTCAGGAACCCTAAAGCCAACAAATGGTTCTGTTGTCGGGACCGGGAGAATTTTGAGAGAGAGATTAGGTAATGCCACAAGGCCGTTGGAGACCTGAGAAATTGGAACTTGAAGACTGGTTCGAAAGACAGATTCAGGATTTTTCTATAAAGGAGAATCATAGCATGAAGCTGACAGCTGAGAAGTGGAAGAACAAATATATTTTCACTGATGTATATGAAATTTTCTTTGTAAATTTTTCGCACGAGCTCCAGGAGTAGCTAGCAAGGCTAGTAGAATTCTAGACGTGTTGGAAAGACGATCAGGTTATGCAGTGGACTCCAGAATTGAATCAAGAGTTGGAGAAGGCTGACAACACAATCACCCATACGATAGATCATTGGGTGGATAGTGTGTTAGGAGGGTTTGTAACGGAATTCGCAGTTGATCATTTTGTATCCTACTTTGAGGCAGAGCGAAGGTTCTTCAAAGGATTCTGAGGTAAGTTCTTGTGAAAATTTCCATTGCTAATTAAAATATTACTGTGCCAAAAGGGCATTTTGTGCAGCCACACCAAATGAATGACCTCCGATCAGAGTGAGAGTACAAAAAAAATTGGTAAGTACTACCGAGCCAACCAAGAAGGGGATAGATCCATATACAACCCATTAAAAGAGTTGGTTGCGCATGCAGGAGCTATTCCTCCAGATACACCACCTTCGATTCAGCATAAGGGCAAGAACTCCCCTACATCTCCGCCACCACCAGAAGAAGATATGGCCGCACACATGAAGCTACCCACCTTCAAGGGTGTAGGAGACGAAGATATGGGCCGATTTTGGTTCGTAGTGGAATCATTATGGACTACGCAGAATGTGGCTAGAGATGTTGTAAAGAGGGCATAGCTATCCCTCACTTTTGAAGGAAGGCCCCTGGATTGGTACATGGGGTATGTAGGCCAACATGCAGATCCATCTACTCAAGAGATTAAGAATGCATTAAAACAACAGTTCTGGAAGCCTAAGTCCTACGCTCAGTTGGTGGTTGACTTGAAAGACTTTAGTCAAGGACCCACTGAGTAGGTATGGGAGGTTGATCAGCAGCTGAAGAAGGTTATCAGGATGGGGAATTTTAGTATGACGATATACAACACAAGGAATGGTTCATCGCTATGCTATTACCTCACCTGCACGGACCTATGGGTCAACAAGCGATTGAGACGCAAGAGAAAGCCTTGGACATTGCTATGAAACTGGAGGTTGCGCCAAGAGATGATGACCAGTTTGGGGTATAGAAGATCCAAGGACAGCTGGAGGAAATGCACCTCAAAATCCAAAATTTGCAGGAGGAGCGAGGAAAAGAATCTAGCCCATATGTATGGTGCATAAGATGCAGGGTGTTTGGCCACACCAAGGATCAGTGCCCTCTGCTGGTGGACTACATGCAAGTTGCGGAACCCAGCCCATTGCACCCTAAAGAGGCTTTGGGACCAAGCAGTCTGATGCTATGGTGCATCAACTGTCATGTAGATGTGCTAAATGATACCAACCACTACCCCCATCTTAGTGCTTATGTTCCAAAGTTGAAGCAACAATGGTTCTGATTCTGCTTATCTTTGGGACATGACGAACATAACTATCGGACATATGACTTAATGATCGACCGAGGAAACCTGTACAAGGTACAGGCTAACCCTTCTTCACCACTATCTCCCTAAGGTAGAGGTGGCTCCCCATCCAGAGGCAGGGTTGGGGGAAGAGGTAGAAGAGCAGGTCAAGAAAGAGGGAAATTGATTTTTTATAACTGTGGAGAAATAGGGCACTTCATAAGGGACTGTCCGAACCCTGCACGAAATTCTTGCCGATATTGTAGAAAATTAGATCATGTGATCGAAGACTGTCCAGTACTGATAGCAAAAATGCAGGAAAAAAAACAGACACCAACACAGAATGTGAAAAGGGTTAAGTCAGAACCACGTGATGAGGGACCTAGTATTAATGTCATGAACACGCAACAGCATGGCTACTAGAGGAACTCAGGAAAGGGCTACGACTGAACCCCTTATCTGGAAAGCTACTATCAAACATGAAAGCTTGGACCTATAAAAGGATAAGGAAACCTTCATCGAAGCTCGCAAAGACTTTACCAAGGACGAGGCATCTAATTTCGAGACTCCAACAAACTTAAGAGCGGACGACGAAGTTAAACCATTCCTACAGTCGTTACGCAACCAGAAGGCAATATAAAATATTCAGCACTTATAGACAGCTGCATAGAAAGAACTAACCCTCCCACAGAAGTTAAAGATGTTCACAAACTGTATAAGCATAAGAAACACACTGGTCGGGAAATGCGGCTAACGGCGCAGATCGACGATTATGAAATGGATCAGGTCATCCTGGATCTGGGATCTAGTGCGAACGTCCTACCCAAGAAGACATGGCAAAGGATGGGAGAACCTAAGCTGGAATGGTCTACTATACAACTATGCATGGCTAACAAACAGAAGAGTATACCATTGGGGGGACTGTCAAATATTATGGTAGATATCGCAGGGGTTAAGTTACACGCGGATTTTGAATTTATTCAGATTCTAGAAGATGCAGACCCTTATCTTGCACTCTTGGGATTGGATTGGGCCATAGACATGGGAGGCATTATCAACTTGAAGAAAAGGAACATGGTTTTTGAGAATGAGGGTACAAGAGTGATAGTCCCTCTAGACCTAGCGGAAGGAGAACGGTATACAGAACCTGTACGTGAAGAAGAAGACGTGGATCAAATCTATAAAATAACTTCCCGGGATGAGGATTGGATTAATCCTACAGCTGATGGTGTGCTTTGCTGGGAGAAATACAATGAATGCCTCTCTGACTCTAATGGGGAGACTGAAAATTGGAAGAATCGGTTACATGATGTATCTGTGCTACGATGTCTTAGGATCACAAAGAGCTTCTAGTGTATCTCCTCAGAGGTAAGAGAGTTTCCTTATTTTGATGGGTCTGGTAGTATTGGGGATTTTCTGAGAACATTTGAAGCAGAAGTCCCAAGGGAGAAAAGAATGTGGGCGCTTAACCTAGCCATGTGTGTAACCCTTGCGCAATGGTGGAATTCTCATAAAGGGATGTTCTAGGATTGGAAGGAATGTCGCAAGATGATGATCCTAAGATTTGAACCTCTGGTTCACCTATGCGTGGAGACTTTCCTTGGCCAAGGAGACCAGTGCAAGCATGTGTCCACATGGATGGAGGTATGGTGTGAAAGGACCATGGACGAATGGGTCCACCTGTTTATTCATGCCTTGGGGCCAATCCCCACTGCATGGTATCTGGATGCATAACTACATCAGCGTACCTGCCACTGGGAGACCATGAAGGCCGATTTTGTGGGGACGTTCAGGTTGATAGGCAGAACTGAGGCATTAGACGAGGCCCTGCAGGATATAGATGCCCTAGTATTTGATGAATCACACACGCGTGTGGAGTATACGGGGCAACATCTTGGGACACGTAGATGTAGGATATTTTTAAAAGACACAATCTATCAATGGAGGAATGTAATGAAGACTTGTGAAATATCACTATCCTAGAATTAGAGGGAGAACGAGAAATTGTTGGGCCCCCACTATAGACTGTCGATGTGACCAAGCCTCTTAAGCTAAGGGAAGTCAATATTGGATAAAAAGAACAACCTAACCTAGCTAAAATTGGGGAGTACTAGGATGATGATATTTTTGGGAAAGTCGTGGAGCTTCTCATGGAGTACCAGGACCTATTTCCTACAAAATTTTTAGAACTCAAGAGTATTACAGGGGAGTTAGGGGTCATGCACATCACTTTAAAACCATATGCGCACCTTGTTAAGTAGCGACCTTGCCGATTGAACCCCAAGTATAAGCAAAAAGTCAGGGAAGAAATTGACAAAATGATAGCCGCAGGTATCATCGAACCAGTAGAACAGTCAGATTGGGTAAGCCCTATGGTGGTCCAGGAGAAAAAGACTAAAGGAGAAATAAGAATCTGTGTTGACCTGTGCAAACTGAATGATGCATGCATCCATGATACCTTCCCTATGCCATTCCTCGACGAAATTCTCGATAGTGTGGGAGGGCAGGAAGCGTACTCGTTCACTTATGGGTTTTAGACCTACCATCAGATCAGGATCGCACCTGAATATTGTAGCAAAACTAAATTCGCCACTGAATGGGGATCCTTCCAATACACCTTCATGCCGTTTGGGCTCAAGAATGCCCTTGCCATCTTTTTGCGGGTAGTGGTCGCAGTATTAAAGAAGTTTATCCACAAGTTTTTGGAGGTATATTTTAACGATTGGACAGTATTTGGGTTGGTAAAGAAGCACGCCTCGAACCTACACATGATGTTGGATGCCTATAGAAAGCACCAGATTTCCCTAAATATTAAGAATTGCATTATTTATATACCTTTCGGGATCTTGTTAGGCCACATAGTTTGTCGGAAGGGACTGATGGTTGACCCCACCAAGGTAGCAGTTATCATCAACCTGGCAGTCCCTACAACTAAGAAACAGCTATGCTCTATCCTCGGGCACACGGGCTACTACAGGAAGTTCATTCAAGGATACACACTGATCACGGTACCCATGGAGAAGTTTCTAAAGAAGGAATTTTCATTTTTTTGGGATGCGGAGTGTCAGAAGAGCTTTGAGCTACTCAAGGAAAATATGGTCTTTGCACCTATCCTCATATTTCTTGACTGGGAAAAGGTTTTCCATGTCCATGTAGATGCTTCAGGGATTGTGCTGGGAGCTGTCCTTACGCAGCCCGTGGAAGGGAACATTGACCACCTAGTTGCATTTTCTAGTTGAAATAGTACGGAGCGTAAATACTCCACTACTGAGCGCGAGGAGTTGGCCATGGTATATGCCATGCAGAAATATCGACATTATTTTTTGGGGGGGCACTTCAAGATGTTCACGGACCACTCAGCTTTGAAGTACCTAGTGAATAAGCCTGTGTTGGGGGGGAATATTTGTCAATGGCTACTGCTATTTCAAGGATATGATTTTGAGATCATCGTGAAGCCCAGGAAACTAAATTTTGGGCCGGACCACTTTTGTTGAATCGAGAGTGGTGAAGAACCGACCAACGTAGAAGAAGGATTTCCCGATGCACAACTATTTGCTATTAAGGTGGTTGATTTTCACTTCACGATATCATTCACTTATTAACTATGGGGATGGCACCTGAAAAATATTCAGTACAATAGAAAAAAGAGCTGGTAACCTGCGCAGCGGACTTTACCATCATAGTGGGCCACTTGTATAAGATGGGAGTGGATGAGGTACAACAAAGATACGTTCTGGAGCATGAAAGACAAGCCATATTAGTAGAGGCCCATAGAGGCATAGTAGGAGGTCATTACACAGGGAAAGCGATGACGCAGAAGATATTAAGAGCTAGGCTATGGTGGCCCACACTGCATAGTGACTCTTATGACTATTGCAAAGCCTGTGACACATGCCAAAGGACAGGAATACCATCACACAGGGATGAAATTCCCTTGCAACCATAGATGGCCCTACAAGCGTTTGAAAAATGGGCCATAGACTTCGTTGGGCCCATCAGCCCACCAGGAAAGAAGATAGGTTCTTGCTACATCATCACTGCAACTGATTATGTAACCAGATGGGCTGAAGTGCAAGCTATGAAGGATTGTACTACCGACATCATTGCACACTTTATTTTTGAAAATATTCTAACTAGGTTTGGTTGTCTTAAGATCTTGATGAGCGATAGAGGTATGCATTTTGTTAATGTTAATATAGGCTTTGACTGAAGAATTTCGGATCCACCATGCAAAAAGTACCCCATATCACCCGCAGGAAAATGGAGCCGTGGAATATTTTAATAAAATTCTGGAACAAGCGCTGACCAAGGTCTGCAATGTCGATCGAAGCGCTTGGGACGTGCGCATTTCGTCAGTCCTTTGGGCCTATCGAACAACCTGCAAGAAATTTACTGCGAAAACGCCGTTTCGGATGGTTTATGGAAAGGAGGCCATTATTCCCATGGAATATATTGTTCTGAGCCCATGCATCACAGCCTTTACAAAAATGGCAGAGCCTGATATCATGGAGGAATGCTTAGCACAACTAGTTGCCTTGGAGGAAGATCGATTCATTACTAACTTTCATCAACAAGTTCAGAAGGCCCGGGAAATAGCATGGCATGATAGACATATTCGGCGAAAGATATTTTCATAAGGAGAATTGGTCCTTATATACGATAGCCAGTTTGCGAAACACCTAAGGAATTTCCGTTAGCACTGTCTAGTCCCCTATATGGTAAAGAAAATCACTGACGGAGGAGCTATCTGGTTAGCTACACTACGCAGTTACATTATACTAGGATATGTTAATGGAAACCAGCTCAAACCGTACCGGATAAAATGACTATATGGCCAAAGTAGCTGTATTGGGTAGAATATGCGCAGGCAGGAGGAAAAACATATGCAGACCCATTATACGCGTAGGGGTCGATCGCAGCTCTGGAACCCCAGGGAGGTGCACTGGAAGCATAAGGGTCGATCGCAGGTCTAGAAGCCCGGGGAGGTGCAATGGGAGTGCAAGGGTAATACACAGCTTTGAAAACTAGCTATTGCAACAGTAAAACTAGGTTAAAAGAAAATTTTACCATTGAAAGGAGCTAGCAGTCAGTAATTAATGACGCGATTTCCAAATATTTTTTACCGTTTGCTCGATGGTAAGTTTCATATAAGCCTCATCCAACCATTGGTCACTATCCAAAGCTATAAAAGTAGGAGGGTAGATCAAAAGTGGGTTCTGTGCATTCTGAAAATCTTGTGCTTTGCAAAATTCTATAACTATTGTGCTATATTAATGTCTCAGTAGGCTACACCATCTGATAATAACAATCCTGAATTTTTCTTCCGAGCAAGAATGACCACGACCAATCTAGCTGAATCATCACAAACTGTGGCCTCTATTGATGAAGTATTGGAGGTCACCCCTGAAGTTGAAGAGGTTGTGTCCACACCAACCAAGGGGCAGCAGGTGGAGAAAAATAAAATTAAGGGAAAGAGAAAGGAGCAAGGGCAGGGGATGGCGGTGAAATGGGCTGGAGGGAAGCCATGCACCTCCCCTCGGAATGTGAAATCCCCCCAAATGGTGCCCCAGGCATGTTAGCCTAACCCAACGAAGTGACCTCTATCTGCTCAGGAAGAGGCTCGAATCACTGAACCAATCACTTTGTTTTCACCCTATGTTTGGCCTCGCAGGCCCTTGGCCCGCACGTCTAAGAACCTCGAAGGTATGCGTGCCTATCTACAAATGCCACTGATTCTGGGTGAAGTCCCCATAATTGGAGAAGCGCATGGCAAGCTCGCCTCAATTAATTTTGATGACCATGACCTTGCTAACCTGGAAGCCTTCCCAGAATTGGCACCTAAGTTATACCTCAAAAGAGTACTGGAGGACGACGTGTTAAGGGTCGTACCAATGCCGTGGGAATGCAATCTAGAAAAAATTGGGTTACTAAACTTGTTGTGGATACCTCACTTTGGCTGATACCATATAACTGACTGAGTTGCACAACAGTTGCTAACCTTGATCCATGACGACATCTTGTGGATCAGGGACTGCATTCCCATCGATGTCGCCCTAATTCACTGTATTACTAGTCTCCCCATGGAGGGACCGAACCCCATGGAGCGTGTCGGCAAGAAGTATCAGAAACAGATTGTCAACAAGGTGCGAGAAGAATACCACCTCGAGCAGAATCCCAGGGGATTCTTGATCAATACCATTGCTGACCCAGGAGTGTGCATGGGCACCCTGTTGCTGGCTTGTAAGATGATGCGCAAGTGCCAAGCCACGATTTTCCCCACCTATGTAATTTAGTTGGTTGGCCACTGTGAAAAGGGGGTCTGCTTCAACTGGTCATAGTTTCTTTGCAATGAAATTTTGGAAAACCTGCGTGAGGCCCAAGATCATGGAAGGGCATTCTACTACTCTTGGTTGCTGCTCCTAATTGTGTTGGTCACATGGGAAGCCCCCGAAGACTCGGTTCTACCTGAGCTAGAACCAAACATGTGTGAGGGGGAGAGATACACAAATTTGTGGGATTCAAAGGATGAGAAACGCATTAAGGATAACAAGGTCTTTTGGGTCCTATTTTAGAGCAGGCTTGTAGCAGAAATTCACTCCCAGCACCCCGCCTGATACCGCCAAGAATGCAGAAGGACGTGGCCCGGAAGGCTCCACTAGGACAAAGGAAACCACGCAGGGTGTGGAGTAGGAATGACAGCAGGAATGATAGCAGGATATGGACACAGAGGGTCTGGATCCACAGGGTGTTGATTCCTCGCGTGGTATGAAACGGACAGCCGACCCTCTCAAGGGCCAACGAAAGAAACGATAAGCTACGAGGCCCAGTAGGGAGATTGAAGTTACCTTGACAGAGGAAGGCTTGGAGCAAATTGCAGATGTGGTCACCTTCGCCTCAGAAGACAGATGGCTTGCTTTGGAAAAGCAACAAAAGGCCACGATCACTGCATTATAGTCTGAGCTCAAAGCTCTGTAGCTCAAGACCAATACCCTACAGATGAGCATGGTTCAAGCGAGGCCACCCCCAACAACTAGCACTGATCTAATCATCACGATTGAGTGCCTCTGTGTTATTTGATTAAGTTGTGATTGTGTCTGTGATATATGAATTAGCTATGATTATAATGTTCTGTGGTGATAATTGCTTATGCGCACGTGGATGCGAATGTATTGATCATATTTTTCAATGAGAGTAGCTTTGTTTATAGTTACATGCTGATTATACTATTGAAAGCTTGATAATAGACTCGTTTCTATACAAACGTGATAAATTCAATGAAGATCTGCCTTAATTACCTACTCTCTCCCAGGGTGCGGAAACCTAGTTCCAACACCCACCAATACTACTTCGGGTGAGACCTTGGCCTGGGAAAGTAGTTCATTGCCGAAAGGGCTAGTAGTATAGGGGTTTGTTGGAAAACCTTAAACTTTGAACCTAGGTCAGGACCCCTAAAGTCAACACATGGCAAAGGTAAAAAAATTCACCATTTCACAGAGGAATTTAAGAAGCAAGCATTAGCATTGGCCATTTATTTAACTTCACCTAATAATTTGATGAAATATATTGGTGCTTTGCATAGTTATCTTAGGTATTCATTATTGTTTTTTGAACCCACAACTCTTGATGAAGCTAGTGTGAAAGCTATTCACCTTGAAAGTAGGGAAAGACATGAATAGGACGACCCTGAAAAGAAGACATAAACTACAAATAAAAAGGAAATGAAGCCCTCTTTCACTCATTGCAAGAAATAATGGCATGATGAGAAGAAATGTTGGGAACTACAACTAGATTTGAAGCTTAAGAAGAATGGAAGAAAGGGAACTAGGAAATTGTTGCTACAGTGCAACATGACCAGGGTTCTGATTCAGGTGATGAGATGAAGATCACATCTACTGGGATTGTTTGTGTTAGACCAATTGACCTGGGTTATGATTTAGACAATGAGACAAATATTGAATTTGTTGGGATTGCAGGTGTTGGACCAATAAAGGGAAAAACATCAAAGAATGCATGGCTCTAAGAAATTGAGGAGATCAACTAGAGCATTCAATCAAATAATTTTGAATTAAGAAGACACTACAAGAAGAATAGGAGGAGAAGCATGGATTGTAGCTTCAGCTACAAGCCACCAAAGAGGCATTGGAAAATTTTGAAGTGTAGTGAAGGCCTAGCGAAGCCATCACCACCCACTTCAAAACCAGAAAATTAGGTAAACGGTGTCAGTGATTCTTATTTTTATGTTCTTGTTATGATGATGATTTTGGTGCTTTTGAAAGGCATTACATAGGGATTAATTCAAATCTAATGAAGAATATGGGATATTAAGGAAAATTTCTATGAGTTAATGGATAGGGCATTGGGAATCTAGTCCAAGTGTTGGAACTACCTCGATATACAGGATTGGGCTATGTTAGAGAGGAAGAAAGACACTCCAACCCCATGAAGATAGGAGAATCTTCAAGCGAAATGTATGAATTATTTTAGGATGTTGAGAGAACATCACAAATTTCCAGTGATAGTGATCATTTAAAAGGAAGGACTAATTGTAGTTAACCTCACTAAAGCCACACCGAAGATAGTTATTCAAGGAAGGATATGTCACCCAGGAAGGAGACACAAAATAAGGTCAAGAAATTCTAGAGCAAGAAAAACCATTGTAGCCATTGCAACAAGGGTAGACATCTTAAATCCACATGTCAGAAACTCCATCTGGAGATATTCCCAAAGAAATACCTGGAGCATATGAAAGCACCTGTGAAGGAACCGTTTGATGAAGTAGTTCAAAAAGGAAGCCAACTACAAGAAGAAACCCATTAGCCTAGTTAGGTAATATATGGGTAGCATTTCTAAGTATTTTATCATGGCCACCATTGCAAGTCAAATGTTGATTTTAAAGACCCCATATATGGGAAAAAATGATGAACTATATAAAATTACTTAAGCATAAAACATAGTGATATTTTGGCCTTTAGATAGATAGAAAGGGTAAGGGTTATGCTGTAAAACTTGACCATGAGTGTTAATAATTTTATAAAATATTGGAAAGTATATTATTACTTGGTATCTTGCAAGTTGTGGGAAATGTAATGGTAGCCACATATTTGCATGTGGATACAAGTTTCAACTTAAACATTCTTGAATCTGAAGTACAAAGGTGAAGGAAAGGAAAGGTGGTATGTCAAAGACATTTTTTATCCAGATCAAGATTGCAGTACCTGTGTATACTTTTGGAGTAAAAAATTTCTTTCAATGGGGAGGAATGATCCAGGATGATCCCTAAGTACCAAAAAAAAATTATTTAAAACTTAGTGAAAATGGAACAAATTCAAAGAGCTTATCGCAAGAAATTCAATGCCAAAAATAGTACCTCAAACTGAGGAATTTTTTTGGCCCAATAGTAAGGGGCCACATGTCCAAACCAAATGGTGCCAAGTGGCATCCAATGGGCATACAAATAGACCCAGTCAACCATGAATTAGTAGATATGTGTTTAAATATTATCAATGTTTTTCTTAATGGTTACATGTATTTATTCTATTGTTCGATGATTCCAAACAAGCAAACGGTTTAAAACAAACGCTAAATAGGTGACAAATTATGATTAAATTTATCAGTGGTTACATACTTATTGGAAAACCCTGAAAGTCAATGACTTGGTGGTTTAAATTAGCAACCATGTGATTAATACAACAATGGCTTGTTGTCTGTGTGTGTGTGCACGCGCACCAAAGGTTTGATTTGTAAATAAAAATGGGTGAGCAGTGGAATTAAATACGCGATCCCACCAGAACCAACGATCTATTATTTAATGGGCCAACAAATATGTTGTCAGGTGTGCCTTTGGAAATAAAATCAGCTAAAAAATATTTAACCCTTCCTATGCTCATTCGACTGACCAATGGAGTCGTGAGCGAGGAGGACTAGTGGCAGCCATGGAACAATGACCGATAGAACTAGGAGGGTCGAGGGAACCAGGACGTATGACACTATGCATGGTAATATTTTTCAAGAGGGTATATTCCCAAGGAATATTCCCCAAAATATTTCCAAGGAATATATTATGGAATCTAAAATATTCTATGAGGGCCCATAGTTGAAAATGACATAATATATTCAAGTTTATACTCAACTTACTCATAATTTCAAGAGAATTTCACTAGTGTTGTCTATTTATGGATCTCAACATCCCATTTTCACGTCACTCCCAGGATTTTAGGTATAATGATGTATTTATCCATGTATTCATTTTCATTTTTTCTGAGATGAATGAAGAAGCCTCCCCATTATTGAAGTAGGGCCCGGAGACAGTCCACATTGGACGAAATTTCTTATCAAACATTGTGTGCATTATCTTTATGGTCTACTTTATATTACTTCTTATTTAATTATTTGCACATATGGTTTTTACATCCCCTTTCATGCAATTTTGAAAACATCAATGAAGAAAATATATTGGATCAGTAAGGAGGAGGGTCGTAGCCCTAATAAAGGGTCGAAAAGCCTTAGTATTCTTCCCAGAATATGCTGAAGTATAGCATAGGAGAGCCAAGGGTATTTTTTCTTTCCGCAAGAGTATATACTAGGACTTCTATAGTAGGCCTAGGGGTATTTGAGTTGCTGTAAGTCTAGCATATGTGGCTTTTATTGGATGTGGTTAACATCAAGAAGGTTGTGTGACGTGATTAATGAAAGAAGTATGTTAAGTCAAAGGAGAGACATAACAGCAAGTTTGAATGTTGATATATGCACTGAATTTGAAGGTCTAAATTCACTACGAGTAGTTGGGTATGTAGAGGAGTTAAAGGATTTATTTCTCTGTGGTTCTTGGAGGCAAAGGATAGTATGATACATAAAGGAAAAGAGGTATATAAGTGGTTATAAGTGTGGGATATATATAGCAAGTAATTCTAGCATTTTTTTTCTTTGTTGTTTTGGGAAATTGAAGGTCAAAGGGTGTTGACCTCAAGCACTAGGTGTGTACTATTGTATACTATATTCTTGTATCATGGTTTTGTAAAGAGTCATGATCCTTGGTATGGGAGCCCTATGACTTTCTTGTTTATGGACTAATAAGAACTTTTTTGGGCTATATATAAACCTTGTGTACTTTTATGTATTCAATATTGTTATATTTCCATTGTGAAAAGTCATTTTGGCTGAACATTCCTAGTGTGTTTTTTTGCTATTCTAGCCATAGACCAGACCTAGTGTGTAAGGAAAATTCAACTTGGTATCAAGTTACTTTGAATGGATAGTTGAATTAGAGTGTGCACAGGAAGCTTCCTAAGAGGGAACTGGTTGATTTTTTGTTGAAGGACTAACCACATGGTAACGTTGATTTCTATTATGAGGAATGAGGACAAATTGGATGGGTTTTCCAGATATAGTCCTTGGAAAGAAAGGATAGGGTTGGTCTTCTTGGTGAAAAATATATGGGAGTTTGCTAATAAGGAGATTATTAATCCAACAAATCCTAAATATTTGGCTAAAGCCTAAGATTGAAGATTTGGATGTGAAGGCCAAGCTAATAATGCTAGATGGAGTAAAGAATTACTTAATAACTCGTCTTACTAGGAAGAACAATACACATGATATATGGAAGGATCTTTGGATCTTGTTCCATAATAAGAACAAGAACCGGTTGATGGTATTGAGAGAGAATCTCAATAACACCAAGATGTTGGATGGAGAAGGTGTGGCTACATATATAACAAGGTTTTATTAAGTTTGTGATGATCTTGATACCATAACAATACCATTGGTCATAACATTCCATAGTCATAATTAGTGAGGACTTCCTTGAAGGGATTCACCAAGGAATGGAAGCCATTTATCAAAGGAATAATTTCTCAAGACAAGTTTCTTGATTGGAACAAGCTATTGGATAACTTTATTTAAAAGGAACTGTGGGACGAGGATATTCATAAGAATAAATTTGACGAAGATAATGTGGATCTCAATAGTGATATGAAGGTAAAATTGAAGAAGTACTTGAGAAAGGTTAAGTGCTACACATGTGGTGAGTGATGAGCACCAATATTGCAAAAAGAATATTGCAACTCCTGAAGCTATCGACTTAAATTATCAATCTGGGGTTCATGCAAACTTAGGAGGTGTTGGCACTATATGTGCACCATTTCCATTGATTTGATGCAATGAAGTGAATATCATGAAATAAAACACTATCCTAATTGAAGAATGTAAAAGTTGCATTGAAAGGGAAACCTAGTCTATGGAATGGAAATAATAGTGCTTGAAATAGAAACCCTAGCTTAAGAATAAAGAAAGTAAATTAATCTAACATGCATGAAGGAAATATAATGTAATCAATCACTACATTCCAAATATGTTAGATTCATTGACAAATTTCATTAGATACTTCATGCAGAAATCAAGGAAATCATTATTGTGTTATCCAAATCATAAACATGTACATTAACCTAAATTGTTGAGAAGTGTTGTAGGGGTAAAAAGGAAAATCCTAAGTGGTCTATGGTCTTCCTAAATCATTTATTTAGATCCTAGGGGTCATTATTCACGCCTAAGGGACAAAAACCAATATTTTGGAGTAGATATAGTCAAGTTTACACGTGCTACATTAATGATACAGGGTTGTTACAAGAGTGCTACAGGATTGTTATAGGAGTGACAAGATTGCTACAAGAGTAGATAACTTGTCAAATTCCTGATAAAATAAAATGAAAATGAGATGGGAAAAAATATATATATTAATTAAGATGCCTTGGGACTCCATATCAAGTGGAATCTCTCAAAAATACCCATGTTAACATGTGCTAAAAAATAGCATAAAATTACTATAAAAACTGGAAATTCAAGAATTAGTGAACTAAATAACCTACCAAATGCCTAACCTAATAAATTAAAAATGATATGGGGTAAATTTTTTTATTAACTTGAATTTTTTAATGACCCAAAAAAATTGTAATCAACTCAAATTAATCTCATTAACTTGTTCTAAAAAATAGCAGAAAATTACTACTATTTTGCTACAAGAGACTTCCATAAATTCTAGATTTGTGAACTAGTAAACCAATCCAAGTAGCTCAATTATGAATATTTATTTTCAAATTTTTTCTAAGGATTCATCATGATTTTGACTCTATAAATGAACTGGTAAAAAATCACTTCGATAATTTAACCAATATAACCTACAACAAAGAAGTATAAATAGTAAATGCATAAATAAGATATGCAAGTGAAAAAGACATTCAAAGGAATTAAAGAAATTGTAAAACAGGTTGTGATGCTCCTGAGATGGCCAAGCCCAAGGGTACTCAAAGTCCTATGAAGGAAACCAAGATTTAGAAGCTAAAAATGGCACCAAACTTCATTATTTGAATCAATCCAAGTACATCCATGCTAGAAATGAAAGTGGAGTTGCTAAATAACAAGTTTTCTCCACAGGAAGACTAAGAAATGCATACCCCTAGAGGAAAATTCGAATTGGTACTTATAAAAAGTGATTAGGAAGAATTATATTTGAAAGAGGCATCTTTCCCCTCCAAAATCTCTCAAAAATCGGATATGGTTCCAACACTAGGAATCTTCATTAAATAACAGGGAACACATTCGTAGATTTTTGCAATCATTGGAGCTCTAGATTTTTCAATAATTTCATGATATTAAATCCATTTATTATACAATATTGTTCCATCCTGTAGTAGGGAGAAAGTCCCTATATTATCTCTTTCACAATTTACTCAATTTTCTGCAAAAATAAATAATATTAGACACATAATCGCAATTATCTCTAAACCTTTGTAAGAACATATTAAAGCTAAAAATACATTATTAACTATAGAAGAAGATATTTAAAGTAGCATTTATGTTCCTAAGAAAGGTTATATGGGCCTTAATTTGTGTGTAATTTGGAGTCCCATCATAACCCTTACTGAAATTGTTGCTCATCCTCTTAGCAACCTATTCATCCTCCTTGCCTTGTGGTTCTTAATGTATACTAGCCTATTTCATTCTTTGTTTGTTGGTCCATGTGTTTCTCCTCTTTCTACTCTTCTATTTTCATTTCTTCCCCTATCTCAGTTTCCCATGGAACTTCTAATGTAGGTTTGGTTTCTTCTTCCTCTCTAGTGATTCTTCAAATTAATGGCTTCTATTTGTGAGGGAAACACTTTTCTTTTGGTTTGTATTCTTTATATTCCTATGGCACTTATCCTTGTGAAAAGAAGTGCTTCTTGGCATCCATTACCTCATTACTAATGTCATTCTTATTAAAGTCCAAGCCTCTTATAGTTGATACAAATTCTTGACCACTTGGATCTTGTAAATTTACTGCCAATTCAAGTGCAAGCTCATCATAAAACCCACTTATACTTTAAAATAATCCCATTTTTCAATTTTGGAAAATGGTAAGAACTTCAAGATGTTGATGGATTATCTCTATGTTGGCGAGTTTTCTCCAATTAAATCCTCCTCCGATAGCTGCAGACTATGAATTCTCTGAATTTTATGTGCAGAGCTAGGGTCTTGCTTTTACCACTAAGTTTTTAATTCATAGGAGTCTATGTGTGCTTGATACCTCCCACAACACACATTGAGTGTGATCCAAAGCTCAAGTTTTAGCTAAAAATTGAAAGTGCTCGAAATTTCTTCAAGCCTAAACGACCGGATAGAGTTTGTTGCCAGGATTCCAACGCAACTCGTTTCATCAAAATCCGAGTTCATATGGCTGAGTTATCGTCTGTTGTTCATTTTCTAAAACATGCAAAAAAATTAGCAGAACAGGTACAGTGCTGATGTGGCAAGTATAGACAAAATTTGCAGGAATATCCTCTAGAAACATCCCATGACACTATGCCAAGTGGCACCACCAGATTCGCCGATGATGACCAGGAAGTGAAATTTTTTTATTTCCTAAGTCTAAGTGGAATTTTATTAAATTGGCATTTTATTTATATGATGGCCAATGGGGAAGGGCCACGTGGCATGCCACATACCCACACCGCCCCACCCCCTGGCAGGATATGTTGTAAGGTCAAATTATTAGTTTTATTATGTTTGGAACATTGGATTACAAGGTTTCATATTAACATATATATGTATGACATATATATTTCAATATATATTATGTCCTAAGTTGAAACCCACCTTTTGGCGGTCTTCATTATCTTTGGAGGAGCCGCTACCCAAACTTGGAGAAGGTTTAAAGTTGAAGGATTTGACGAGTTGGTGGAAAGGACTTCTATGCATTGGATCAAAATTATATGGCAGGATCAGGGCTCGAACCCTTGACCTCCCACCTAAGACTCTGTGTCTCTACCGTCTCCTCTGTCGGGTGTTCCTTACACTCTATGTTCTCGGCATAAATTTAAGGTTTCAATGGCCAATGCTTGGGGGTCGGAAGGGGCCAGCCCATCGGGCCAACCCCCTCCCCATATGATCATGATTCGAAGATCGAGAGATAAGCCAAATGGAACTGGCGGATATTAACCATGATTAATTAATGTTAAAATGTGGCTTAATTATGATAAATCACAATTAGCGCTTAATACACGCTTAGCTGTTAAAACTATCTTATCCACCCAAATTACACACTTAGCAATAATTAATCTGAAAATAAATTTGGCGGGTTTTTTGTAGGTGCACCAATTTTGGTGGCATTTCTAAATTTAGAAAATTAACTGGCAGTTTCTCCAGTTTTGGAGGAGAAATTGGGGAAAAAGTAGTTTTGGTCATAACTGACTCAATTTTTTACCAAACTTAGCTCAATAAAAGTAATTCCTGGCTAATTTTCATGCTAGGAACTCAATGGAGCAGGTTGCAGAGGCAGAAAAGGTGATATACAAGTGTTTTAGTGCATTTGAATTTTTTTGAAGGTTAGGGCCAACAGGTGTTGGGGTCATTTTCAGAGCATCTAGAGTCCAAATACAGCAAAAAAAATAGTCATTTTTGAGAGATTATGATGTTATAAACTCATTGGAACATATTCCAAGAGGTTTTGAAGCTTTTAAAAACAATTTTAGCACACTTGAAGATAATACAAAGGTCACACTATGAAGCTAGATCAAGGAGATGTAGCCTAGGAGGGGTGAACTCCTTTATCAAAATTCTCTGTGTTAAGCTATGTTATATGTGCTTGTTGTGTTTATTATTGCTTATGTTTTGTCATTTCAAATTATTCTTTTTAAGATTATGACAAACTCATAATTTCACTAAGTACATTATTTTCCAATCACATGCTCTTAAAAAAACTCATGAAGGATAAGTAAAATAATGCAAAGGAAAGTTTATATCTGAAATGAAACTAGCACAAATTTAACTAGCAAGTAATTTCAGATAAATTTGGTATTAGAGCACAAGGTTTCTTTCTTGTTTTACTTGAATATTTTTTAATAGTGTAAAATTATTGATGCTTACAAGATTGAGATTGTAGAGAGGAGAAGGGAAGCTATTGATACCTAGTCCAGAAGTTAGGACAAGAAGGAAGAAGGCTGAGAGAGCAGCATCCTTACCCAAAGGACCACCCAAGGCAACACTTGAATCACAAGAGGAATTAATTGCACAAGAGGCTGAAGTGGTTGAAGAGACACAAGCTGCAGAGATAGAGCTTGAATCTACAGCCAAAATGTTAGGCCATGAAGGAGCTCATGAACATTATAAGGAAGAGGATGTTAAGGAGTTCAAATAAATGCAAAGGATGGTGAAACTTATGTATGAAGCTTTTATGGAAAAGGAAGCTGGAGAAGGTTCAACACACCCTCATAAATAAGAATCTTCAAACAATAAAAAGGAGCAAGAGAGGAGCTCAAAACCACCTCCTTCTCCACCACCACCACCATCATCATAATCCTCATATGCATCTTCATCTTCCAAATCCACTACAAAAACTTATACCCATACTTATTCCAAGCTCCCAAAATGTAAGACTCTGTTACTCAATTTGGACATCAAATATGAACTTCCTACACATAATGAAGAAGTTAATGTTGAAAAACTAGATAATTGGATTCGTCAATTAGAAGTTTACTGTAGAATTCAAAATCTGCAAGAAGACGATATTAAAATCTAATTGGCTTCATTAAGGATAGAAGGAGCAGCATTAGTTTGGTGGGAGGAAAAGACACAAGAGGAAATGCACATCCATGTTAATATTTCCATTTCTTGGGTTGAATTCATTTCTTCCATTAAAAGGAAATTCTATCCATTAGCCTATATGCAGAAAGAAATAATGAGTTGGAAAAACTTTAGACAGCTAAAAGGTCAAAGTGTCCAAGTGTATACACAAGATTTTAGGAAAAAATATTTATTACTTGGAGTAGACTTAAATTCACAAGACACAATCTTGAATTATATAGGAGGTATACATTCCTACTTAAAACACACTATTCTCATGTTTAACCCAAATAACTTAGATGAAGTATGTGTGCAAGCATGGATCTTGAAGCAAGGGGTAAAAAATTTCTGAATATGGTAGTAAGAAGAAGCCATTCAAGGGTAAGGGAAAGGAGAAAGGAGGAAAATGGAAGGGAAAGAAGAATGCAAGTGTGAAGCAAGAAGGGGAGAAAATAACATGCAAACATTGTTCTAAAGAGGGGCATGATGAAGCCCATTGTTGGAAACTGCATCTTGAACTAAGACCAAAGAAACCAAATAACAAAGGGAAACAAAAGACGACTGCCACCACACAAAAATATCTTGGATCTGATTCAGGAGATGAAACCAAGATAGTTTCCATGGTTAACAATGGAAAATAAGTGATTGCAAGTTCTAGTACCTCAAACAGTCACAATAACACTTCAAATGAGGATACAAGGATAGAATTATTCCATGTTGGAGTAATTTCTAATCATACAAATATTGATGCCTTATTTGATATAGGGTCACAAGCAAACTTGATTTCAGAAGATTTATTTAAAAAACTGAACCTTGAAACTGTACCTCATCATAAGCCATACCCTTTGGGTTGGATAGTTAATAATGCAAATTTACAGGTGACAAGGAAATTTATTTTCATATTTTCTATTACTACAAACTTTGTTGATGAAGTTGAGTTAGACGTTGTACCACTTGATATTTGAGGGATTATCTTGGGTAGTCCATATTTCTATGACAAAAAAGTGGCATTCTACCATCATGAGAACAAATATCATTTGATCAAAGATGGAGTGGAGTATATTTTGAGAGCTCATCACAAGAAAATGAATATCTCCTTAGTTAATGCAGGGCAAATTAAGAGGCTAGTAACTGCAAATAAAAAATTTGTGCTTCTTATGATCAAGAAAAAGGAAGATATTAACTATGAATCTTTTGAAGGATGTGATGACAAATTGAAATCTGATATTTTTGATGTGGTAAGTCAACATGGCGAGTGTTAGTGTCAGTATTTTCATACTTCCACCAGGGATCAAAACACATTTGCATGTGCATCTTAGGTGTCCCATTCTGAATAAATTTTTTCATCATTCCATTAGGTCATGACATAAAATTGTTCCACTGGTGGTTGACCTTGTTGAATAAGCTTCATTCTCCCTCAGTAGATCATATTGGCTGACTCATTTTCTTGTCTCCTTGAGCATAACAACACCTATGAAAATGCTCTGTTCACTTGGAAGTCTTTAAAGTCAAAATTTCATTCTAAAGTCAGGTCAAAAAGCAGCCCCATTAGGTCATTAGGGTTTTTCACTTCTCAAGGTCACTCCTTCATTCAGATGAGGTCAGTACAAATATGAGAGGGACTAAATAAGATCATCATGATATGATTATTATACTTTCAAAGTTGTATTTCTCAGTTTAAATATTTTTATATCAAAATGTCATTTTGATATAAAATTCAAATATGTAATTTATTTTTATTTATCCAAATGTAATTTCGTGTTTTTATATGTAATAAATGCAATCCCAAAGTTGTTAAAGTGAAATCATGTCCAGCCCAAGTAAGAAAGGAAATTCAAACTCCATGTTCATCAAGCCTGCAATGCCAAAAGTAACAAAGCAAAAAGAGTATCAGTGTCAAAGAGGGAAAATGAACATTAGAAAAGTGGGTAATTTAAATTAAATTTCAAATCCACTAAAGCTATAAAGTCCATCAAGCACTTCAAAAAAAGTCAGTGCTGCCATTCAGCCATCAAGAGTCTTCATCAAAGGAGAAAATTTGAGTTTTTGAGAAGTTGGGAAAAAATTTCTTAGCGACGAGTTTGTTCACCTCGGTGCTATGCTAATTTCAAAGCGTTGCACTAATACCCATCCGTGCTGCGCTAATGCCCAAAAAACGCAATGCAATTTACACTAGCATTGCACTAATAACTGGGGGCGCTGCGCTAATGCCCAGTTTGGTCCATAAGCCTCAAAACTCAGTCAAAGTGCCTCAAAAATTCAAAAAAGTTTCTCCAATTCCTTTGACAAGTAAGTAACATATGAATTTCATGCCCTTGTTGTCTTTAAGAGGATTTTCATGGTGATATTTATCTCTTTGTGAAATTTGGAAGTTGGATGGGCTATAAACCCTAGATTCAGTATTTGTTCCCATTGTTCCCAAATTTGGCACTCATAAACCTCACATTTTCTTCCTCCATCACTATAAACCCTACTCCTTCCCTAAAACATCATATCCCTATTCCCTAGACCTATTTCACTCCCCATCCCAATCTACCTCATCCCTAGGGTTTCAAAGCTTTCAAGCTCAATATGTCTAAAGAGGAGGACAGAGATATCAGTGAGGAACAATCACCAAAGAAAATTTATCACAAAGGAGGGAAAATTAATAGATATGAACCAATAACCACAAGGGAACTCATGGCCTCTCCTCTCATTGTGTATTTTTTCAAACATGTTGGTTGCTTTGAGTTTTGTGAGAGGGTGCAACAGATTCAGTATCTCCCTGAGTTAACAAGGTTGTTCATCACAAATCTTCATGATGGGTAGGTCACTCTTGCTGGGGTCAATTTTACCATGTCCACTAGTGCTATTTCAGCTGCTACAGGGATCCCTAATGTGGGAGAGAAATGGTTTAAAAAGTTAAACCTTGATCTGAGCTATTATGAGCCATACATCAAACCTAGATATAAGGATGATCATCTCCTTGACCGGTATGTTCCCATGATGAAAATAATCATGAAATATTTCACTTGTGAGGGGAGGTTTTCTCGAATTTATTCCTACCATATCCGACTCCTCATGCACTTCACTAGAGTCAGAATGCTTCATATACCCTACTATCTCTCCTAGAGCATTGACAAAATGGCATACATTGTACAAAGGAGGCATTATAATCATCAAATGCAAAGTATTTTTCATCATCCACTCATTAAGATGGTAGTCATGCATCAGCTTGAGCATAAGAAACATTTCATGAGACACATTCATTACAAATGAAGTTTTCACTACCCCACCTAGTCATCATGAGCAGAGCATCCCTTCATCATCTCATCCTCCCATATCCACTTCTCAATCTTAGTGTGCTACTCATACATCATCACCTAGTCATATGCATTCACCTCATGTTGACCCTACTTCTTCACCTTTCCGTAATCCTTCACCATCATCACATCATGATACTGAAGCATCAACCAGTGAAAGGGACATTGAGGCAACTTGGGCTAATGTGACTGATGTTGATCCATTTTCCAAGACCTATAAGAGAGGCCACAGGAATGTGTTTGCTTCACTTGGAGTGAAAGGAGCCATGCTTTCTTCATCAGCAAAATAGGTGGACAAGGACAAAGAAAAGGCTAAAGATCCAATCATTGAGGAGAAGGAGGACAGACATGAAACAGAGTAGGAGTTTTAGTTGATTGACCTTGATGAGGAGGATGAGGATAGAATCACCAGTGCATTAATCAAAATAAAAAAGGCAAGTATTAGTGAACTTCAAGCTAATCTTGACAGAGCACAATATGTGAATGGCTTTCTTGAGCAAGAGAATCAACAACTGAAGACCAAGCAGGTTATCAATGAGGTAAATACCATCAAAGAAAAGATAGAGGTAGAGAGGTCTAAAGCATTATTAGAGGAGACCTTGGACATATTTGGTGAGATTGATGATGAGGAGGATCAGCCTCCTAGACAGAGACCAAAGACTAGAGGGCTGAAAGGAGCTCTAGCCTGTGAGAGACATAAAGAAGTTGAGTTGGCAGAGTAGCTCACTCAAGTGAGTTTCTTTCCCTTGAGATTAGCAGAGATAGAGAGTCATGGCTTGATAGATCCAACTTACATCTGGAGAGCTTATTAGAGAAGGCCAAGAAGGACAATGATATTCAGAGGAAAATGGCAAAGCACTATGGCATGAGAAACAAAATTGCAAGGGCCAAGCTAAAAAGAGCCCATGCAAAGATTCAAGATTTGACCAAAAAAAAGGAGAAAGAGAGGTTATAAATACTTTCTGAGGTGTCTCTTCATGCCTCTAACCCTAGATCAGTAATTAACCTTACAATTTTGACAAATGTTGACACATTTGGAACTTTGGTGCATTTTTTGGATTTTTGGGCAATTTTTACACACAGGCTCTTTCTTGGAGCATCCAATGGAAAACTGGTCACCACCATCATGTTTAGAATGATGAGGACATCAACTCCAGCAAGTTTTGCAAAATTTTGAGGAGAACTGGTCCTTCAAAAAGGAAAAAACCACCAAAAAAACATGTTTATGCCCTTGTTTTTGCCTAGGCACTGTGTTAATACCAGTCTTGGGAGAAATGATTTTCGACAGGGCGGATGGGAACCATTTTGGAAACTAGAGGCATATGTGAAAACTAGACTCATATATCTTTCCAATGATCTATCATGGAGCTGATTTGGACACCGGGAAGGCCTCCAAAAGTTGCCTGTAGGAGAGGTGAATTTGTTTGTCATGGCGATGCGCTTTTGCCAGGAAATTGTCATTTTCATCAACTTCAGCAAATTTTGACTTTTTGAATTTTTATCTTGGGAAATGGGAAATTATTGATGTAAAAGGTCAATATAAATTTAAATTTCATTTTTTTATTATTATCTAGGGTAGATACATCAGATAAGTCCTCTAGAGGTCAAATGAATCAGTTTCCTCTCTTTTAGAGGCAAATTGTTGAGTTTTCCTAGTCTTCGGATTCTTGTTTGGGAGTAGGTGAAATTGATCCCTATCTCATGTATTCATCTCCTTGAGGCTAGGAGGAGTTGTTTTGAGGTCTATATTATGTATTTTCTTAGTCATTGTAATTATTGGATTCACTTGGAGCTTTGGCATCTCATGGGACATATTTGTATCGGTTTGGCCTGGACATTAATGATAAATTTGCAACTATTTCTTTGAGATCCATGTGGTATGTAATTTTTTACATAGTTTCCTCTTTGTGATAATTTGTATGAATGTATTGTAAGTTCATAAACCATTTCCATGTCTATGATATGCTTAATTTCAAGTTGAAAGGTAGAATTCATGTTTTCATGCTCTGTTTTGGGAAATTTAGCATAATGTGTTTATTTTATTTAGTTTAGGGATAACTCATATCATATGCTCTTCCTAACTCCTCAACAGTATTTTCATCTCACCATAATCATCCTTTAAATTTCAAACCTTTTACCTACCTTTCCCCTTAGAACACCCTACAAATTTTGACCTAATTCCCTTGCCCTAGCTGTTTGACTCCTCCTGATCCAAAAAAACCCTACACAAATCAAAAATCAAAACCCTGAGCTACTATACGTAGCCTAATATCTTCTTTCCTTAGTCATTTTGGTTGTCATCTATACGGAGAGAGCCCTCTCCTGGCCTAGTAGGGCTAGCTAATTGGCTAAGCATGGTTTGAGGTTACCTCAGAATTGCCTCTCTTAGCCTGAGATTCAATCTAAGTGCTAACAATGAGATGTTTCAAGAACCAAAGGGGTTGCCACCCAAGTGGATAATTCAGTATGAGATTCATCTACAGCAGGATGTTCCACCTCTGAATATTGGTATGTAGCGCATGTCAATAATGGAAATTTTGGAAATCAAGAAGAAAATTCAAGAGTTGTTGAACAAAGGTATCATACATCCATCTACTTCTCCATGTGGTTCTCCAATAGTTTTGGTTCCAAAGGAGGATGGGACTTGGCGCATGTGTATCAATTTCCGTGCACTGAAAAAAATCACTGTAAAGAATCGCTACCCACTTCCATGCATTGATGATTTTCTTGATCAGTTAAAACATGAAGAGTATTTCACTAATTTAGATTTGAGAAGTGGTTATCATCAAGTAGGATAGCTGAAGAAGACATTTGGAAAACTACTTTCAAGACTAGAAAAGGATCGTATGAGTGGTTAGTTATTCCATTTGGCTTAACAAATGCACCAGCTACTTTTATGAGAGTGATGAATGATGTAATTAGACCATTTATAGATGAACTTTTCATTTTTTACTTAGATGACATACTCATATTCAACAAATCAAGAGAAGAACATGTCATGCATGTGAACAAGGTACTTGTTGTTTTGAGAAAAGAGCCATTGTTTCTTAAGATGTCAAAGTGGGAGTTTGGTAAGACTTCATTGGTATATTTGGGACACATAGTTTGAGGAGGTGAATTGAAGATTGATCCTTCCAAATTTGAGGTCATTTTGAATTGGCCCAAGCCCAATACAGTTTTCGAGGTAACAAGATTTTTAGGGGCAGCACAATATTGGAGGAAATTTATTGCTAATTTTTCTTCCATTGCAACACCATTACATGCATTGACAAGCATAAAGAAAGTCTTCCATTGGGAGATTTGTAGCAGAAAGCATTTTATGCTTTAAATAAAAATATAATTTCGACACTAGTACTAGCAATTCCAGATCTAAGGCATCCATTTGAGATCCAAACGGATGCAAGTGATTATGCTATGGGAGCAGTACTCATGCAGCATGGTAAGCCTATCTCATTTCATTCTGAAAATTTTAATGGAGCTATGACTAAATATCCTACATATGGTAAAGATTTATATGCATCGGTACAAAGTGTAAAGAAATGGAAGCATTACTTGATGGGAAAAGAGACCATTATCCATATCAACCATCAACCATTGCAGTATTTACAATCACAGTGCAAATTGTAGCAATCAAGACATTTTAGGTGGATTGGATTTCTACAACAATTTCACTTGTTTATCAGGTACAAGAAAGAAATCTACAATAAGGGAAAAAGAAACAATATCATAAGGGAGGTGCACGCATCATTGATTGCAGGACATTTCAGTGTAGGAAAGATAGTAGTGCATCTACAAAGGTATTGTTATTGGCCACGCATGAATGAAAGTGTTTCTCATTTTATTAGAGGATGTTATTTATGTGCAACAATCAATCCTAGAAATAGGAAGCTTTCTTTGTATACGCCACTTCCAATTCCTTCTCATCCTTGGGAGAGCATCTCAATGGATTTTGTAGGAGGCCTTCCTATGTCAAGGAAAGGTCATGATTATTTGTATGTTGTGGTAGATAGGTTTACCAAAATGTGAATTTTGATGGCATGTAAGAAAACTATTATAGTTGAAAGAACTACTAATATTTTCTTTCAAAATGTATGGATCCATTTTGGTCTTCCTAATTCTATTGTAAGTGATCGAGATTCTCAATTTGTTGGGAATTTTTGGTCAAAATTATGGGACATGATGGATACAAAGTTGAAGAAGAGTACAACATTTCATCCACAAAAATATGGTCAAACATAGGTGGTAAATAGGATTGTTATTCATCTTGTAAGAGGCTATTGCAGCAAGCATCCCAAGTTGTGGGATGAACAATTACACTACATACATCATGCATACAACCGGGTAAAACATTCTTCCACAAATACATTGCCATTTGAGGCATGTTTTGGTTACTTTCCAAGATCGCCATTGGAATTTATCTTTGAGAAAGATGCTACTATAAATGGACATATTGACATAGATAAAGCAAAGAAAGTTCATTGAGAAAATTCAGTTGGTACATCACACAGTGCAAGAGAAACTTGAGAAGAGTCAAAGAAGCTACAAGGCAAGGCATGACAAACATTGGGTTGATCACAAATTCCAAGTTGGAGATGAAGTTTGGTTGTACATAAGCAAAGAAAGATTGCAAGGGGAAGGTAAAATGCTCAAACCAATCCGTTATGGTTCATTTAAAATTCTGGAAAAGATGGGTGCAAATGCATTCCAGCTAGATTTGCCTCCTTATATGAAAATTTATTCTGTCATTAATGTGGAGAATTTGAGATTGTTTGAGCCTCCTTTGATCGATGATCAAGGAGAGAATTTTCAGTTGCCATCAACAGATTATGTTATCCTCCTGTATTTTATAGAATTCACTAGGTGACTGTGGATGTTCTACAAGCAATTAAAGATAGCATTATTTTCGTATCAACTATATTTAGAAATCTCATTGTCTTCATTATCCTAAATAAACCTATTTCACTATTTTTCATCTCTGCCCTTTCAAAAGTTTACCTTGTTGCTCCAAAAAGACTCACCATGTGCTAGTTTATCTTATTTTTCACTCTTCCTCCCTACCCACACTCTCATTCACTCATTCCCCTTCTAAAATCCATCTTCTCCTTTCAAAGACCCCTTTTCTTCATCCCCTTCCTCTATTTTTCCAAAACAATGTAAAAAACCCTATTTTTTACATTTTTTTAATTAAAATATTTTAAATTATCGGGACCCCACCTTTTTTGAATAAATAAATGTTTTATTTGTTTATAAACCTGACCCCTTAAAGGTTTTTAAGCCCCTTTTCCCTTAATTCCTCACCCGCATACATTCAAACCCCACACCCACATGACCCTAACTCCACCTATTTTCATAGCCCCCGCACATTATTTTAAAAATCCCTTATAAACCCCTTATTTACGCTTTATAAACAATCTCATATGTTTGGTTTGTAAATATCGTGGGCCCTGCTTTTCCTCAAAACCCGTGCTCCAACCATACTCCATCACGTCGTATTCCCCCGGGCCCTATCGTAAACCACTCCGCACTGTTGATCTCCGCCCTCGAGATCTGACGGTCCACACCGCATATCGCAAATATAAAACATTGAAAAATAAGAATTTTAGCCCTGCCACGCAACAAGCGTTGAATCGTAAAGCACCCCCACCCCAAAAACCATTACTGCCTCCTCCACTGTGTGAAAATCGCTCCCAGTTTTCCGAAAACCACTTATCCCTCCGCGCCATATTTCAAATACGTCCGCCCTCTGTTCAGATTTTTTTCTGGTTATGCCTATGGAACCAAGCCCATAGCTCCATTCTCTGCCCTCCCACAGCCCAAAAACCCCTGAAAAACGCAGTAAACCCTCCCTACATGGTTTTAAATATAATTATTTTCTTTAGTGTGCAGGTTTAATGGTGGATATGCATGAAATGCATTCCTATGGTCCAAAAATGCCCAAATAAATGTCTGGGTGACAATTCAAAGGTTTGATTTGAATTCAAAGGGACCAGAGGCTCTATTTTCGAGATTTATCATCGATTAAACATTATCATCGATGGTTTTTTAACCCTCCAGCAACATAAGATATGCGTCCCTACACCAAAAAAAATACAAACAGAGACACGGTGAAGAAATAAAACAGTTAAAGGACTGTGACAAAGGTCAAAAGGATTAAAGGGGCTAATCATATGTCAAATACAAATCATGAAGGATTAGCCACAAAAGTAGAGATTAAAGGTAATAAAGACAGGTAGAGAAAAGAAAAAAAGAATAAAGGTTAATCAAAAGAATTAAGTCATAATGTAGAATAAAGAGAAAAGACAGTGAGACAGTTTTTAAAGGTTAAATCATAGTTTAAAGGCCCAATACAGAGTTTAAAGATAAAACAAAGGCAGATTAAGCCCAGAAACACATTTGAATGACTAAATCCAAGCAGTTACTTCTTCAAAGGATACTTTTGCCACCTACAGCATGTTTTATTTCAATAAAATATCAAACAGTTATTACATATAGTTAGAGATATTTTTCATCTACCAACAGTTATTGTAAAGTTATTGCAAAAAGCGTTAAAGTCAAACATTTCACAGAGATTAACTCAGAAGTTAAGTTAGGAGTTATTATTTCAAAGAAACACCTTCAGATATTTTTTCCTTGGGCCTTGCATGGTCTTAAAGGTAAAAAATCGTTAAATCTATAATAAATGACATTCCAAACCCTAACTTAACACCACCTCCTCATTTTGCAGATAAATACTGCATATGAGATTCATTTTTAGTGTTGGTTAGTTAGTGATTATTTGACTGATTTCTACTGTTGAGCTAGCTGAGGATTACTAGGTTGGATTTGAGAATGCTCTAAATTACCGAGAATTATTGTAACATGGAGTAATGTAACTAGTTTGATCATCAATAATACAAGCAAGTTCATAGGATTCTTGAGCTATGTTAATGGTGAATTTTTCCTCATTTGTCATTGTTTTTCTTATGTTTTCCATTCTGTCCACATTTCTTTGATAAAATAATAGAATTTTTAGAATAGGATATGTTGTCTTGGCACCCTATTTCCGTCTACATTCTTTATCTTTATGTTTTCTTCTGCAAGGTCTAATTGGAGGATTCTTAATTTCCCTCTAGTTCCATCTAGCTCGTTGTCTTAGAAATGATTCAATAGAGTGAAACCAAGGAAATTTATGGTGAGCCCTGCCCTTCGGTACATCTTAAGATATTGTTTTTAAGACCTTTCTTTGAAGTATACTTAGTAGAGTCTAAACTAGTGAAGTCTATGGTATGCCATGTCCTCTGGTCTGCCTCAAAATGTTGCTTTGAATATTCTTTTGAGTGTTGAGTTAAAGAGGACAGGCTTCAGTTTTCTCTTTAGTTGCTCTCACTGTTATCTTAAATGTTTTCTTTTGTCTGAAAGTAGTCTTAGGATTGTTGTATTGTTGTCTTAAAGGTTTGCTTATTAAATTCTAGCCAAAGAAGTCTATGGCGTGCCCTGTCCTTTGGTTTGCCTCAAAAAGTTACCTTAAAAGGATTTTCTTGTCTAAGTAGAGCTAGAAAATTCTTAACTAACTATAGCTTTGCTGCCTTCACAACTTATTATTGTTTCATATCACAATCTAATCTAAGAGATCCACTTTATATAGTTAGCTTTCCCTATGAAAACCCTTGTAGAGTTGATGAGCAATTAAATCCTTTTATGACTCCATAGCCCAGTGGATCATTGTTTTCTCATTGTCTATCTATTCAGTTGAAACATCTCTTCAACCAGTCACACCAGAAATCTGTCAATCTATCAATTAATTCAGCCAAAACAAACAACTCCTTAGAACTTCATAACTAGCCTAATATCATAAACAAAAGCATAAAGATATATCATTTGAAAACACTTATATAGAGATATCCCTCTCTGAATCTAGGAAGGCTAGGTCCTAGGATTCCAAAGTGGTTCTGATGTGGCCCCTGCAGTGTTTTTTCTTGCCAATATTGCAAATCACACGGAGCCAACATAGTGGAGACCATAATTGGGAATATTGAGCAATAAACAACCTCAAAACTCAGAAAAAAAATCATTTTAAACTTACATGAATTAAGTGTTAACGAAGAATGGTTTCTAATTGCTGCTGGTGGACAACAATCAGCCATAAAACCAATAAAAATCCTCCACCTGGTGACTCCACTATTTTTCAGTAGCCCTGCTAACTCCATTGGTTTTCCATAGACTCCACTGGGAAACTTATTCTATCATCAAAACATCAACAATACCCAATTATTAAGAATACTTTATGGATTAAGTATTTCTTTCATAGTTTGGTTTGTGTCCCAAGATTGTTATATCTCTTAACCTTTCTGATTTGTTGGGTCCACATTTATGGCTTCTAGAAGAGTTCATACTAGATCCTATCCTGACCCAAATCCTCCTTCTATAGTTGACAATCCTGAAAGCATTCATAGTAAGTCTCCTAGATCTAAAGACTCAGCTGTTAGCAGACCAATCCACAAAGCAAGTTCCCTACCTGAAACCCTCAAAGACTTTCATAATATCCCCTCTAACTCACCCCTAAAACAAAGATTTTCTAGGACTAGATCTCATATTTGGATAACTCAGATAGTTTTAGACTCCTCCACCTTGCAACAAAATTCTTTTGTACTAACTTCATCCCCCACTGTTCATCTTCCTCCAGTTAACCCTATACCTCCTGTTGTAAACCCTCCACTTGTTAACCCTATATTGTTTCCACAACCTCTTATCATGACAACATGGTATGCTCCCTTAGTCCTTCCTTTACCTCTAGTTGTTCTATGATGGGATTATCAATCCAATATTCCTTTATATGATGCTATTAGTTCTACTGCCACTCAACAACATGTGGGCAAAATGAATGAATACTTTGACAGAAAAGAAATATATGATGAAACTATTAAACTTCGAATTCTTGCTCAAAGTTTAGGGGGAGAAGTAAGAAAATGGTTCAAAGGCTTAAACCACTAATAGTATAAATGACCTCCCCACTTTTCATCAACTATTGTTAAATAAATGGGAAGTCAAGAGAAATCCTCTTCAAATCCTGTCAGAATATAATGACCTTAAAATAAATGTTGGAGAGAGTGTCCAAGATTACTGTAATATATTCAATAGTGTTTACAGTGCACTCCCTCCCCACATGAAATCCCCACAAGGCCTAGCTTTAGTGAAATTTCCTGAATAATTTGACCCAGACATGTGTTATCAATTAACAGAAATTGATCCCCTAACCTTAGAGGACATGCAAAGAGGAGAAATAAGTGTAGAAGCTAACCTAAATGCCAAAAGGGCTAGATTGAAAACTGAGAAAAACGTTACCTACAAAGATGAAGCTGGACCCTCCACATCTGATGCTAAAATTGATAGCTTAGTTAGGAAAATGGAGAGGATGAAGGAGAGAATAAGAATAAATTAGAGAGCTTATACTAGAGAAAACCTAATAGCTCCTCAAAACATAAATCAAAATCAGAACCAAAACCAAAAATTTAGAAGGAATCCCCCTCAAATTACAAAAAGAGGTCATGATCAGCAAATCAGACCTCCTTTCCAAGAAAATTATGTTGATGAAGATGAGGGAGTGATTGAAGAAACATAGGAAAGTCACATAAATTTAATGGGATTCAACAACGAGGATATTGTTTTCCTCACTAAGGAAGAACAAGGCATATTTACACCTTATGAAGAGGAGAGCTTAGAATATGAAAACTACAAAACGAGGCTTTGAAAATGCTATAATGGAAGTGCACAAAAAATATGACCTTAGGAGCAAGAAAAACCAAGACACTCCCAAAATAAAAACCTCTGAAATTTTTGCTAGGAATAATCCTGAAAACATTTCTAAAAAAACAGTAGAAAACAATAACATAGTGGTTGAAAGTTCTGATAGAAACAAAAATAAAAACAACCAACTTAGTGGCAGACATAGTGGTGACCAAAGTATCACTAGCAACTCAGCTAGTGCTCCTAATAAAAAAAAATTAACTGTTGTTCATAATAAAAACTAGCAAGCTGAATTTGTTGAGAAAACGATGACTAAAAAGGCTGATTTAAGCATTTCGAAAACTTAGACACCTTTCAGTATAGAGAGTGAAATTTCCAAGATCAAGATCTCTATCCCTCTTACCGAAATAGTCACCCAAGATGTATATAAAACCCAAATTTTGAGAGCTTTAAACATAGGAGAAAATTTTGATTCTGTTAATTTAAATGATGACAAACTTGAGCTTCTGTTTGGACCAGAAGGGGAAGGGAAATTTCAAGAAGGAGGTGTTCCTCCATTTTATGTCAGTTTAAGCATCCATGATAAAATTTTACACAATGCCATGTTAGAATCTGGTGCCTCACACAATCTAATGCCAAAAGTAGTGATGGAAAGACTAGGCCTTGAGATAAATAGACCTTACAAAGATTTACACTCTTTTGATTCCAGCAGAGTTAAATGTCTAGGCCTAATCAAAGATTTATGTGTCAACTTAGCACAAATACCAGCCAAGAGCCTAGTAATGGATATTTTAGTGGCTGATATACCTCTTAAATATGGCATGCTACTTTCAAGGTCATGGGGTGCTAAAATCCAAGGTACCCTAGAAATGGACATGACTTATGCAACCATCCCTGTCTTTAGTCAAACAAGAAGATTATATAGGGAAACACACATTAAATACATGGTTAGTAGTCAAGAGAAACCAGATAACTCCCCTCCTTATTCTATTCATACATACCTTGATTCATTTATCCTTTATAATGATGAAAACCTTAATGAACAAGTGATATAAAATGAGCAAAAAACAGTAGAAAAAGAGGGAAAGGAGGAAGAACAGTCAAAACAGTTTGCTAACTATGAATATTACATCAAACACAGTGGAAATCATAGGAAACCAAGCAACCATCAACATAGGGTTGACCATGAAGAACAAAGAAAAAACACTCAATGTAGTGAATATCATGATAAACAAAAAACTAATCAACATAGTGCAGACCCTAAAAAATAGCATGGTGAACCACATAGTGACAACCACTGTAAACAACATAATAAGGACAGTAATGAATTTAATGAAAAATCTGAAATTGAACCTCTTTGGAGTATGCATTTTGATGATTCTGGTAGCAACACTCGTTCAGGAGCAGGCATATGGGTACATAACATAGAGAATAATCATGCAGAAGGTCACTCATACAAGCTAAGATTTCAATGCACAAATAACATAGTTGAATATGACGTGCTCCTCTTATGACTACAACTACTGAAGAAACTAGGAGCCAAGAGGATAACTGTTCATGGAGATTCAGAGTTAGTCATTAGGCAAATAAATGAAGAATACATAGGCAAACATCCAAGATTAAAATCCTATAGAGATGATGCTATTGACCTCTTGAAAACATTCATAGAATATGAGCTTACTTTTGTCCCTAGAAACCAAAACATCCTAGCCAATGGTTTAGCATTTGCTGCTAGTACATGTCAAAAACCTTATGAAAGAAAAAAATACACTGTCCAAGTGAAATATAGACCAGAAGTCCCTGACAATATAAAATACTGGCAAGTTTTTGAAGGAGATAAACAGATAGAGGATTTCCTGCAGTCCATAAATGGGTTTGAAGTGCCAAATTCATACTCAGGGTATGAAGAAGACTGCCCTACTGAGGAAAAATCTTACAAATAAGAACCTTCTGACACTATTGGTATAAATTTGTTAACTAAAGAACACATACAGAAAATAGAACTGTGCACTAATTTAGAAAAAGAAGACTTTGAAGTGCTGCAGTCTAATACTGATAACTTGCCAAAAGGACTAGTGCCCCTAGATATTTTTTCGACTTTAATGATGTTGCCAAAAAGCCAAAAATGGAACCAACTGAAACTGAAATAGAAGAGTGCAATATAGGCAATGAACAAAAACCCAAAATGATCAAACTATCTAAAACACTATCTGCTCATATAAAACTGAAATATCTTGAGCTTCTTAGAGAATTTATGGATGTTTTTGCTTGGAGTTATGAAGATCTAAAGTCTTATGATACAGAGATAATTCAGCATAAGATACCCCTCAAAGAAAACTAGAAGCCTTTTAAGCAAAAATTGCACAGAATAAACCCTGTGCAGCTAACCCTAGTTGAGAAAGAAATCAAGAAAATGTATGATGCTAGAATTATAGTCCCTCTGAGATACTCAGAATGGGTTTCATTGTATCAGTAAGGAAGAAAAGAGGAGAGATTAGGTTGTGCATAGACTTTAGAAACCTAAACAAATCCTCCTTAAAGGAAAACTACCCTTTACCAAAAATGGATCATATCTTACAAAGGGTAGTGGGGTCTAAAATAATTTCTTTTCTAGATGGCCTTTTAGGATACAATCAGGTGTTAGTGCACCCAGATGATCAACACAAGACAACTTTCACTACACCTTGGGGCACTTTCATGTATGTGAAAATGCCTTTTGGGTTAATGAATGCTAGTGCCACCTTCCAAAGAGCCATGGATATTGCTTTCTCAGAGGAAATAGGTTACTTCATTATGATTTACCTTGATGGCATCATAGTATATTCTAAAACAGATGAAGAACACCTAGCTCATTTAAGAAAAGTCATTGAAAAATGCAGAAAGTATGGTTTGTCTTTGAATCCCAAGAAAACTCTATTTGGCCTCCAAGAAGGAAAAATTTTAGGCCATATTATATCTGAAGAAGGGATCAATATAGACCCAAAAAGGATTGAAGGAATATTTAAAATCAATCATCCTAGAAATATCAAAGAACTGCAATCTTTCATTGAAAAGATAAATTTCTTAAGAAGGTTCATACCAAACCTTGCTGAACTCCTTAGAAACATGACAAACATGTTGAAAAGAGAGACAAGAGTTAAATGGGCCATAGAAGCAAAGAAATCCTTTGAACAGGTTAAACAAGCACTCACCCAAACACCAGTTCTAATTAGCGCTGATTTTACCAAAGACTTCTTCATATTCTCCTTTGCATCAGAACATACAGTTGCTGCTATCCTATTACAGAAAAACATAAAGGGACAAGAGCAACCTATTGCATTTTTTAGCAAAGCATTAAGAGATGCACCTATGAAATACAACATAAAGGAAAAACAAGATTTTTCCTTGATCAAGGCATTGAAAGATTTCGAGTTTACATTTTACACTCACATATCATTGCATTTGTGCCTAATTCAGTGGTAAAAGACATCTTCACACAAGATCCTGATGGCAAAAGAGGAAAGTGGATTGTTGTTATATTAGAATGTGATTTAAAAATCAAACCCACTAAACTCATCAAAGGACAAGGTTTAGCTAAACTCATGGCTGAAACAAACTTCCAAGCACTAGACATGAACACAATTGATGCATCAGATGAACAAGAGGAGTTGGCAACTTCACTTATTAAAGATTCATTTCTGAATTCATCTTGGTATGTTGATATTTTATATGTGCTTCTTAATCTTAATGTTCCTCCTGGTCTGTCTAAAACAAAAGCAAGATTCTTAAAGTTAAAAGTTGTAAATTACTGCATTTTAGATAAATTTTTATATTGGAAAAATGCTAGTGGTATATTGCTTAAATGTTTGCCTGAGAATGATGCAGATAAGATCAAACATGAGTTTCATGAAGGAGAATGTGGAGGCCACCTCTATTGGAAAATTATTGTCAAAACAATCCTTAGAGCTAGCTACAATTGGCCCACCCTCTTTCAAGACATCCATAAAATGGTAATTTCCTGCCATAAGTGCCAAATCTCTGAAGGCAAAAGAAAATTGTTGCCCTTACCTCTGCATCCTATCTCTGTTGAAGCTCCTTTTCAATAGTGGGGCCTAGAATTCATTGGGGAAATCCATCCTGCTTCATCTTCCCAACACAAATGGATCCTCACTACAACTGATTACTTCACAAAATGGATAGATGCCATCCCTTCTAGAACTGCCATAGATTTAGTCATCATTAAATTCCTTGAAAACCATATTTTGTCTAGATTTCACTGTCCTAGAAATATTATCACTAACAATGTTGTTTCCTTTAGATCCAAGAAGATGGTGGACTTTTACCACAAATATCATATTACATTGGGTCATTCTACAGCTTATTACCCTCAAGTTAATGGGTTGGCAGAATCCTCAAAAAAAAAAATTGGTGAACATCATCAAAAAGTTGCTAGAAGAAAATAAGAAGTCATGGCACAACAAGCTAGTACATGCATTATGGGTAGACATATTAACAAGTAAAAAATCAATTGGAATGTCTCCCTATAAACTAGTTTATGGAGAAGATGCAATTTTTCCAACAAGTTTAGGAGTGCCATTTATGAAATTGATCCAAGAAGTACATTCTGAAGAGGATGGCATGATAAGAAGGATAAATCAGATTGTACAATTGCAGCAAACCAGAGAGGAAGTATATAATAGAACACAACTAGTGCAGGAAAATATCAAGAAACTGTTTGACAAGAGGACAAAATCAAATGATTTCAACATTGGTGACAAAGTGCTCAAATGGGACTCAAGAAGGGAAGACAAGGGCAAGCATGGAAAAGTTGAAAATATGTGGAAAGGTCCATACATCATCCATTCTGCCAAAGGTAACAACGCATTTTTCTGTAGGAGATGGATGGAACAGAATTATTTGGAGGTCCTGTCAATGTCAGGATGGTCAAGCATTACTTTTGTTAAAAATACTCAGTTTAAAGCTTTATTCATTGAATATAACATTGTTTTAAGAAAAGATCAGAAAAATAAACACAAAAACAAAGAAAAAGAAGAAAAAGAGGGCAGGAAAAAGAATAGGTACAACCCCATACCAAAAAAGAGTACTTCTGAAAGTGTGCAAGTCCAAATGACACTACTTTGAAAAATAAAAGTTTTGTTCAGTAATATAGCCTAATCATGAATGAAAAACGTTAAATTTCTGCTGATAGATTAGTGAATTAAGATTTTCCAAACTGTCTAAACTTGGCTTATCAGTAGATTAGATTAGGAAAATATATTCGTTCCAAATACTCAAATCTGAACCAAGAAAGAAAGAGAGGGATGAATAACAAATTCCACATTACAGCCCTCCAAGTTTTAGTTTTTAATTTTCTGCAAAATAAAATCCATGTACAGACTTGTACAAAATACCGTAATTCATGACAAATCAGATTGTCTAATCTTGATTTGGTTATGTTTTCAATTTCTTGTTTTTAGAATAGAGAATGAAGGTTTGTCAAAAAGCTTAATCTTAACAGATAAATAGATTAGGTAGAGAATAAAAAGCTCATCATTTTAATCTGAGCTTTGGAAGATATAAGTGTAGAAGTTGATAGTTTCATGTTTTCAAAAGAAAAAAAATGTCAAGGGTTGGCTAATCTAAATACACCCAATGAAGAACAAATGTTAGGAAAAGTAGGATGGGTAGGTAGAAGTTGATTTGAAGCAATCATGTTTTTTCAGATTTTAAAGATCGCAACTTCAAAAGAACAAGTAGAAAATTAGAAAATTAAAATAAAGGAGTTTTTCAAGGTGCAAATCAAGGCACTGGTCTACTTCTTCCAGAGATTTTCTCTGTGAGGTTCTTGACACCTCCTGAAGGAGCTGCCCTCCCCAGCTGGAGCCACTGTTATCCTCCTGTATTTTACAGAATTCACTAGGTGACTGTGGATGTTATATAAGCAGCTAAAGATAGCATTATTGTCCTATCAGCTATCTTTAGAAATCTCATTGCCTTCATTATCCTAAATAAACCTATTTCGCTATTTTTCATCTCTTCCCTTTCAAAATTGTATGTTGCTGCTCCAAAAAGACTCACCATGGGCTAGTTTATCTTATTTTTCACTCTCACTCCCTACCCACACTATCATTCATTCATTCCCCTTCTAAAATCCATCTTCCCCTTTCAAAGACCCCTTTTCTTCATCCCCTTTATCTGTTTTTCCAAAACAATGTGAAAACCCCTCTTTTTTACATTGTTTTAATTAAAATATTTTAAATTATCGAGACGCTATCTTTTATGAATAAATATATGTTTTATTTTTTTATAAACCCGACCCCTTAAAGGTTTCCAAGCCCCTTTTCCCTTAAGCCCTGCCCGCATACATTCAAAACCCACACCCACATGACCCTAACTCTGCCTATTTTCATAGCCCCCGCACATTATTTTAAAAACCCCTTATAAACTCCTTCTTTATGCTTTATAAAAAAGCGCATCCATTTGGTTTGTAAAGATCTTGGGCCCCGCTTTTCCTCAAAACCCGTGCTCCAACCATACTCTACCACGTCGTATTCCCCTGGGCCCCATCCTAAACCACTCCACACCATCAATCTCCACCCTCGAGATCTGATGGTCCACCCCACATATCACAAATAAAGTAGCGTTGATATTAATGTTTTAAAACATTACAAAATTGGCGGTTTAGCCCTGGCACGCGGCATGCGTTGAATCGTATCACACCTCCGCCCTAAAAACCATTACCGCCTCCTCTGTTGTGCAAAAACTGCTCCCGGTTTTCTAAAAACCACTTATCCCTTCGTGCCATATTTCAAATACCTCCGCCCTCTGTTCAAATTTCTTGCTAGTTCCACCTATGGAACCAATCCCAGAGCTCCATTCTCTGCCCTCTGACAGCCCAAAAACCCCTAAAAAATGCAATACACACTCCCCACATGGTTTTAAATATAATTATTTGTTTTAGTGTGTAGGTTTAATGGTGGATATGCATGAAATTCATTCCGATGGTCCAAAAATGCCCAAATAAACGTCTGGGTGATGATCCAAAGGTTTTATTTGAATTCAAAGGGACCAGAGGCTCTATTTTCGAGATTTATCATCGACGAAACATGATCATCGATGGTTGTTTAACCCTCCAGCAACAGAAGAAATGCATCCCTGCGCCAAAAACAAATACAAACAGAGACGAAGTGAAGAAATAAAATAGTTAAAGGATTGTGACAAAGGTTAGAAGGATTAAAGGGGCTAATCATATGTCAAAGACAAATCATGAAGGATTAGCCACAAAAGTAGTGATTAAAGGTAATAAAGATAGGCAGAGTAAAGAACAAAAGAATAAAGGTTAATAAAAAGAATTAAGTCATAAAGCAGAATAAAGAGAAAAGACAGTGAGATAGTTTTTAAAGGTTAAATCAAATTTTAAAGGCCTAATACAGAGTTTAAAGATAAAACAGTGGCAGATTAAACCCAGAAACACATTCGAATGACTAAATCCAAGTAGTTACTTTTTCAAAGGATACTTTTGCCACCTACAACATGTTTTATTTCAATAAAATTTCAAATAGTTATTACGTACAGTCAGAGATACTTTTCATCTACCAGCAGTTATTGTAAAGTTATTTAAAAAAGCCTTAAAGTCAAACATTTCACAAAAATTAACTCAGAAGTTAAGTTAGGAGTTATTATTTCAGAGAAACTCCTTCAGATATTTTTGCCTCGGGCCTTGCATGGTCTCAAAAGTCAAAAATCATTAACTTTGTAATAAATGACATTCCAAACCCTAGCTTAACACCACCTCCTCATTTTGTAGATAAATACTACATATGAGATTCATTTTTAGTGTTGGTTAGTTGGTCGTTATTTCACTAATTTTTGTTGTTGAGCTAGCTGAGGATTGCTAGGCTAGATTCGAGAAAGCTCTAAATTATAGAGAGCTATTATACATGGAGTAATGTAACTGGTTTGATCATCAATAATACAAGCGCATTCACAGGATTCTTGAGCTATGTTAATGGTGAATTTTTCCTCATTTGTCATTGTTTTTCTTATGTTTTCAATTCTGTCCACATTTCTCTAATAAAAGAACAGAAGTTTTAGAATAGGATGTGCTGTCTTGGCACCCTATTTCTGTCTACCTTATTTATCTTTATGTTTTCTTCTGCAAGGTCTGATTGGAGGATTCTTAATTTCCCTCCAGTTCCATCTAGCTTGTTGTCTTATAAATGATTCAATAGAGTGAAACCAAGGAAGTTTATGGTGAGCCCTTTCCTTCGGTACGGCTTGAGATATTGTTTTTAAGACCTTTCTTTGAAGTATACTTAGTAGAGTCAAAACTAGGGAAGTCTATGCTATGCCCTTTCCTCTGGTCTGCCTCAAAATGTTGCTTTGAAGATTCTTTTGAGTGTTGAGTTAAAGAAGATAGGCTTCATTTTTCTCTTTAGCTACTCTCACTATTATCTTAAATGTTTTCTTTTGTCTGAAAGTAGTCTTAGGATTGCTGGATTGTTGTCTTAAAGGTTTGCTTATTAAAGTTTGGCCAAAGAAGTCTATGGTGCACCCTGTCCTTTGGTTTGCCTCAAACAATTACCTTAAAAGGCTTTTCTTGTCTAAGTAGAGCTAGAAGATTCTTAAATGACTATAGCTTTGCTGCCTTCACAACTTATTATTGTTTCATATCACAATCTAATCTAAGAGATCCACTTGATATAGTTAGCTTTCCCTATGAAAACCCTTGTAGAGTTGATGAGAAATTAAATCCTTTTATGACTCCATAGCCCAATGGATCACTGTTTTCTCATAGTCTACCTATTCAGTTGAAACATCCCTTCAACCAGTCACACCAAAAATCTGTCAATTTGTCAATCTATTCAACCAAAACAAACAAGCCCTTAGAACTTCATAACTAGCCTAATATCTTAAAACATAGAGCATAAATATATATCATTTTAAAACACTTATAAATAGAAAGGAATCCCTCGAGATCTAAAGGCTAGGTCCTAGGATTCCAAAGTGGTTACGATGTGACCACTGCAATGCTTGTTCTTTCGAATCTTGCAAATCACGGGGGGCCAACACCTACTAAGGTAATTAAGAACATATATTTAGAAACAATTCTCAAGACTTGCTACCCAGTGAGATAGTTCATTGGAGAAAAATATGTTTAGGGGAATTTGAACCTTGGTTGGAGAATAACAACGCCCCTATTTTACCAACCAACCAAACCTATTCAACTTGTATTTGACATAGTGTGTGTATTTTTTCCTTTTCAACCCTTTTCTCTCTTTCTTCTTCTTATGTTCTCTCTTGACAAAGTTGACACAAGCTCAAACCCGGTGGAACCATCTGTGCAAATGTTGTGAAATCCCCATAGCGAAGAAAAAATTGTACTAGAGTAGAGGAAATGGGAAATATATCTTCTCCATATCAATTACCTACACATATGGTCATCAATGCAATTTTTATTTGGTTATCACATTCACTACTACAATATAAATTCAAATGATGAAAGATTCGCTGATTTGTGGAAACTGAATCATTTATCGGCTAAGCGACTCAACTTATTGTTTTTTTTGTTTCCTAAACTATTTGCAATGCCTACAAGGTTCAGACAACAATGAGTGGCATCGTTGCATTTCAAGGCTATACGGAGACCCTGCAAATATTGGGATTGAGTACGGGGAATAAAATAGTTAATCACCTAGGCTTGACTTAATTCACTAATATTGTAAGATTTTTAATCTCCTACAATGCATGATCGATTTTTGAATTGGGGAAATAGTATGCTATCCATTTTTTGTTTTAAATCACCATGAAAATGGTCATTAAATTTATGAAAAGGCTCGAAGTTGTGCCACTTTGTAATATCGGTTTCTAAATGCAAGCCATATTCTTACTGAGAATATGTTCCAAAGTTTTTATAAACTACGGAAAAATAGAGACAACATTATCAATGGGAAAATAAATAATCATTTTACGAGCCCCTCCAAAGCATCTTCCAAGGTCTACCCCCATTTTCCTTGCTAGTAATTGTTTTAGTCAGGAATGACATCTTCAAAAAATTATAAATTATCTTAAGATAAGTGGGTCCTTTTAGTAGTTAGTATAACTATAAATTGTAAATCTATGGAGTCCAAAATCTACCTGATGATAAGGAATCTTCTCTAGCTATAGAAGCCTGCATTAAATAGGGAAGTATTATTGTGGTCCTATAATAAGCTAGAGCTTTAAATATAGTAATATATTTACATGAGGGGCATTAAAATATAGGTAGTGTAGCAATTGTGCCCCAAAAAAGTCATAGAAATAACTTCCTCTTGTTGATTTTGAAGTTGACATGTACATTACTTTGTAGTTGGCTAACACTACCAATTACATATTGGTTCGGGATCTGAATCTTCATAGCACAAACATAAATTTAGTAGTCGGTTATCCATTGGATCATATACACACACACAAATAGATGCTAGTTCATATATATTACAAACTCCAAACATGTTCTAAGACTTCTTACTAAAATAGAATAAATGTATTCTGCTTGTCTTGGTACTTCAACACTTCATTTACCTCCACCCAATTTTCATAACTTCCATAACCATTAGTAGGAACTTGCAACTTCGATGTTGTTTTGCTTATCTAGTAAAAGATTTTCCAATACTTTACAAAGTTTTATAATTTCTCCTAATGTTGTATAATTTATAATTATAAAGTTTCAAGGTTTAATTTTTTGAATTCTAGTTCTTTAAAAAATTATTGCTAGCTCAATGTAGAGCACCTACTTTAAGTAGGAGGTTGGTGTTTTGATTCCATCATGCCTTGATATTCATATGTGATGGTGACGAAAGGCTTTTTTGACCATCACCAATGAGATTATGGTGACATTTTCGACCCTCACCAATGAGATTATGGTGAAATTTTATGACCCTAACCAAATATGAAATGGTGAGGTCGAACCATCGCCATATAATATGCATCAATAGTGACGACCATGAAGTTCCATCACAAAAAAATATTGTTGTTCATATGAAATGGTATTTGTCACTATCCATCATTATAATCAATATCCATGATGGACCTTGAATATCGCCACAACATATACTTTTGGCGATGCCACCTTTGGTGACTTCCATTTTTGCAAGGCTATTTTCCATCACCATTGCTCATATAAAATGGCGACGATCCGTATCTCTCATTATAAATCATTATTGGTGACGGACCTTCAATGCGCACAACACACATACTTTCGGTGATACCACCTTTGGTGACATTTAGTCTTTGGGGACGAAGGATTTTTTACGCGTCACCAGTAGACTTATGGTGACATTTTTCACCCCTCACCAATGTCCTTTTTTCTTGTAGTGAACTACGGCCTTTGAACATCTTAAAGAGGAAATGTTCCTAGAAACACTCTTCTTCTGTGAGACTTCTGAAAGCCTTTATTGTGGAATGTGATGCCTCGGGGAAATGGAATTCATGTTGTTCTACTACAAGAAGGAAGACCCATTTCATTTGAAAGTCATCCAATCAAAGGGAATTATTCCTGACTATTTATGAGGAAAATGTTGGAAATACTACATGCACTAAACAAATGGAAACCTTACCTAATGGGAAGACACTTGAGTAAAAATTGATCATGATATTATTAAATACTTTTTGGAACAAATACTATCTTCGGAAAACAAAAATGGGTCACAAAGATGTTGGGTTATTACTTTGAAATCATATAAAAAAATGGAAGTTAAATGTTGTTGCGGATGCACTATCAACAATGGATGAAGAGGTGGAAGCATTGCTTTGTGTCATTTCTATTATCGATCAAATTGGATAACGGCTTATGGGATGAATGGAAGAATGATGAAGAAGTGTGGACACTCATTCAAAAGTTGAAGGAAGGTCCTAGTACATTTGATACATTTAGTTGGAAAAATGATTCCTTATGGTACAAAGATCGCTTATATATTTGTAAGAATTCATATATTACGACCTGGTGGATAATTTTGGCTTTAATAAATAAGTGAATGTAGAGTCTTGGTTGCAACAATTGGTTATAGTTACTCGGAAAATAGGTCATAATTGGGTAAGATCTTGTGAATTTTCATTGAACGATATGTCTACATCGAGGCGCATCTAGATGTGTTTCCATTGGGATCATACAATATACCTCACAGTATGGATTGGTTGTACATTCACAAGACTAAGGTGGATTGCTATGATACAACTATTTAGTGCTTGGATGATGATGGATAGAATACAAGCTTGTAGGGTAAGAATAAGCCTACATCATTGAGAATGGTTAGAGCTATGCATGAAAATTGCAATAGTAGGAAAGGATGTATTTTTTGTAGTTCATATTTTGTTGATAAAGGTAAGGATGTTGAGGATGCTTAAGTATTGAATAGGTATGTTTGGTTTTTGCAGTGGTTTTAGGATGTATGTCCATATTTGGATATTTTAGATTTATCACCTCATGGGGGAAGTACAATTTTCTATTGAGTTGATGTTGGGAGAACTAACATCAAAGGCACCATATAGGATGGTCATTCTAGATTTAGTGGAGCGAAATTGTAGTTAAATGAAATGCTTGATAAGGGACACATTAGGCCAATTTTTTTCCTCGGAGCGCACCAATATTGTTTGTGAAGAAGAAGGATGATACCCTCGAGTTATGCATTTATTACATGAAGTTGAACAAGTTGAAGATAAATAACATGTACCCCAAATGTGGATTGATGACTTGTTTGATCACTTTATGGGAGAATTATTTCTCTTCAACATTGATTTGAATCAATATATCATCACATATGCATCGAAGAAGAATATACAAGATTGCATTTTGGACCGGAGTATGGCAATTATGAGTTTCTTTTAGTTCCTTTAGGTTTGACTAATGCTCCAAATAATTTAATGTGTTTGATGAATAATGTGTTGTGTCTTTATCTCGACCATAAGCTATAATAGGATTCATTGACAACATATTTATATATTCTAAGAATGAGGAAGAGCATACAAAACAACTCGTAGCCATGGAAAAGTTTAGGGTTAATATTGATAGTTGGGCTAATTTTCCATGTTTTTCAAAAAAAAAGATTCACCAATTTCCATTTTTTATAAAAAGGATTACTTAAATTTTACAATATAAAATTATTTATTTTACCTTAAAAATCATCAACATTATATAGAGATTATATATAAAACCATTATAAATTTGAAGAAAATAATTACAAATATATCAATAAAAGTTTTATAATTATCATATTTTTTCTAAATGTGCACAATCTGTTAATCAACAAAGACAAAATATGTACGTGGAAATTATCAGGACAAGGCTAGAAGTTGAGCACAGTAGTAAAAATCATTGTGTATTGCCCTCCCAAGAAGAAATAATCTTGTCGATTTCGGCAAAAAATCACGGGGGATGCATCTTGTTCGTGAAAAAGAAAGCACAACGAGACCTGACGAAACCATTAAAACAAACATTAACATTTCCAAAAAAGTAGACGGAGCCATAGCAAAACCGGGGAGCAGGTGGAGGCGCTGCTCGTCGGTGCCTCTTCCATGACCTGCCGTAGCTCATACGGTTCACCATCGGTTGTACGGGTCCTGCAGCAAGTGTATAACTTTCTCGGCGGTTGGGGTGCGCTTTACCTCACTCGGTTGAGTTTCGGTGCGCATTTTCGGTTCCGGGGTCCGGAAGTATCGGTTTGTTGCTCTTCTTGCTCAGTTCAATATCAATATTCATCTCATTGCCTTGACTAAGCGCCTTTACGGTTGATGTCCATGTCCTGCTGCATTCACTCGCCAACACTTTGCCCTATAGCATTCATGTCCACAGCACTTCCGGCCCCGCCTTCTGAATTGGGAGCCTCATCTTGAGGGACTCATGAAAAACAATAGTAACGAGCGAGCGATGGTCGGGAACGGTGGGCGCACACGGTCGTGCCATGGTGAGAATGGCGCTCGAGCGTGCGGAGGGTGGGATATCGTTGCGCCGAACGAGATCGACCTACGGCAGCTCGTGAAGTTCTTTCGGAAGTATGAGGTACGTAGTCTTCCCGGAGGACGGGGAGGAGTGCCTTATCGGCCAGCGGGATGAACCTCTTGCACATCTCATCCTGTGCACCGAGACGAGGCATTCTCTCATTCGAAGCCTAGAGCCTGGGATGAATGCGTAACCGGAAAGAGGCGTTGGCTAAGTGCGAGAGCGGGAGCAGGTACGAGCCACACGGACGGTACTCTTGTCCAATTTACCGGATTCACGCATACAATTCCCGCAATTGAGAAATGTGAATTGTCGGCCGGGCTCTAAACAACCATGGATCCTTGTACGTTTGCCCGATCCTTGTGTGCTTGGAGGAGAAGCTAGGAACATTGGGAGGTATGGCTTGAGAAATGGGCCTGGGAATACGCGGGGGATGCTCGTCAGCCATCACGAACTAATGAACCAAATGCGCAACCATCGGCATTAACCCCTCATTTAATTGATTGATCACCATGTCTTGTTTGCGGTGTGTGGAGATATCTCGATCTCTAGGTATTCCCGGAAGGTTATAAGCACGCGGGCGATAAATGCCTTAAATGCTTCATTCCCTTGTGCGGTGCCGAAGGACACTTGCGAGTCTGATGACCTTCGGCTTGCAGTGCGCTGACCCAATTATGCCCCTTTTATCGTTTTAACCACCTGCCACTACGAGTTTTATAATTGTCATATTAGGAACTAGTGAGATTCTCTAATGCTTGTAAAGTTCAAGATAATTATCCATCCTTTAAATTTTCCCTAATGTTGCAGTGTTAAGACTATTCAAGAGAATCATTTTTGCTATTATAAAAATAGTAGTTTAGTTTTCTTTGAGATAGAGGTTCATTACTTGGGGCATGTGGTTTCCAAGGAAGGTATAGTAGTGGACACGAAAAATATCACGGTTATCATGGAATCGGAAACTCCTAAGAATGTGGATGAGGTTACATAATTCATGGGGTTATTAGGTTATTATAGGTGTTTCATTTGGGACTTACGACGGGTTTTCTATCCTATTACATCCTTTTAGTGGAAAGGAAGAAATTTGAATGGAAAGAGGAATGTGCAACTAGTTTTGAGAAGTTTAAGTAGTTAGTTACAAATGATCTAGTTCTAAATTTTGTAGATTTATAAAAAGAGTTTGTGGCATATACGGATGCTTAAAGAGAGGAATTTGTGGAGTTTTAAGCAATAAGGAAAAGTAGTATACTATGAGTCTAGGAAATTGAATGAACACGGACATAATATGTGATGGATGATCTTGAGTTGGCGAAATTATTCATGCATTGAAGATGTGGAGACACAATCTTCTTCCTCAAATGACATTCATCTGATGGTATTTATAGTGGAATGAGATATTTGTTTGGCCAACCTAATTTGAATCGAGAAATCTAGGTGTTTGGCCACGCTCATTGAGTTTTATTTGAGATCAGTTACATTAAGTGTAAAGAGAACAAGGTTGGAGATACTTGTAGTATAAGAGTGTAGGTAAATCACATCGAAATTATGAGTTCATATTAAATACATTTACGAAATTGTATCTTATAGGTAGGAGAAAATAGGATGAAAATTACCAACAACTTAATCACGAGGTTACAACAATAGAGTACGAGTTAACTTGATGTTGACTATCATCTCGAAACGGATAGTTTTTGATCGGTTGAAGTGGTAGGATTTATGTCTCGGACAATAGTGATATCAAGAAACTTATTTTGAGGGGGAATCTTACATCAAGAGATATTTAATTCGCTTAGTATATCATAAAACATTAATAGCAACTAAGAAGTTCTACCATTGGCCGAACATAAAGAAATAGGTGGCCAGATTTTATTGCAAGGTACTTCGATTTTCAACATGTAAGAGTAGAGTGTAAGAATCCACGTGGTTTTTTTATAGTCGATTTTGATTCCAAGTGAAGCCGGATTTCATTTCCATGGAATTGCGTACATGTTTGTCGAGGACATCTAGAAATCATGATTCTATTATGGTTACGGTGGACGGAGTTGACTAGGTAGTTTACCTCATTCCAATGAAATCTAAGAAATCGATTAGTGAGATATCTCGGGTCTTCATGATGGAATAGTGAGGTCACATTGTATTCCTAGGAATATTGTCTCGGAAAAGAGATATCAAGTTCACTTCTAAGTTTTATAGGTTCGGGTATAGATTTGGCCTTCGGTAAAACTTGTCATCCACAAACAAATAGAAGGACGGAGAGGTTCAGCGATTCTTGAGGACACGTTGACATTGTATGCCATGTATCGGCAACAAATATGGGATGAGTATCTTCCACTAGTGGAATTTCCATATAACAATGGGTATCGAAGTCTTTGAGGATGAGTCCATTTGAGACATTTTATGGGCCAGAGGAATGCAATATTACCATCGGTTGGAGTTATCAATAAACAAAGTGCGATTGGACCATATATGTTGGCAAATATGGAATAGAAAATGAGTTATCAGAAGAATCTAAAGGCTACACGAGATAGGAAAAAGATTCATGCAAATCGATACGGGGTATTTAAGGAGTTTCGAGTTGGGAGACATGTGTACTTGTGCATCAAGCCCGGCCAAGAGCTCTAGAGGATTGGGTCATGTTCCCGAAGCTAGAACCTCTGTATTGCGAGCTTTCGAGATCCTTGAGAAGATTGGACCCGAGTGGTCTACCAACTTCCACGAGTCTTCGATAATGAAATTCCATGATGTTTTCCATGTTTCATTGCTTAAGAAGTATGTGAAGGATGTTGATAATGTGATTGACTAGTTTTGTATTCTAGGTGGAGCCGGAAAGGAGAATTCTAACTAGAACCTCGGTGCATTTTACATTGGAATATGTTCATGCTCAATTATCAAGAAATCAAGCAAGTTAAAGTACGGGGAAGCACTTTGGGCCTGATGAAGATACATGGGAGATGGATGATCGAATGCGAACGCTATCCTTCTCATTATTTGGTTGAGCGAGATGCATTTTGATATATGTTTTGATGTTTGCTTTGGTTATGTCTATATATATGTATATGTATCTAAATACCACATCAAGTTGTGTTATAAAGATACCATAAATGTTATGTTGTTCATGGCATGTTCATTATTTCTTTATCGGTATGATATCATGTAAATGATGCAACAATTTGTGTTATAAATCTCCATAGGAAACCTGTGTTTTATTGGTTTATAAATGTTATTGTATGCTAGGGACAATGTTCCCCTAAGGGGGAAGAAATTTGTAACAAACCCTAGTTGATTTCCTACATAAATAAAAATAATAACTTGAGGTCATTGGACACATGTTCTAAGTTGAATTTTTGGGAAAAAAAAATAATGATGAGGGATCACTTGTGATCAGTGTATTGGATACTGGAAATTGGAAAGGCATTGGAAAAGGAAAAGTGGAAACAATTGGTATTTTATTTATGAAATAATGGAAAATAGAAGAAAATGGAGATGAAGGATAACATATATGCATGAAAGGAAATTGAAGATAAAGTAGAGGAAATTGAGAAAATAAGGGGATTCAATAATAAAAGGCTTATGAGGATGAGTTCATAACCTTTTTTCATTTTTAACTTGGAGCTCTTCTGCTCTCACTCTCTCATAATCTTGAACACTTAAATTTTTCTTGGATAACTCATGGAGAATTTTGGAATACCATATATTTGGAACAAGAAGGAAAAAAGGAAAATAGGAAATTGGGAGGAAATAGGTGGATCGACAACTACAAAAATTTGGAATACTTTTTGGGTAACAATTTGAATGCATGATTTCCTTGATTCTTGGTAGATGCATGTGGTTTGTAGTTACATTCTATCATTAGCATTAAGGATTTCCTGGATTAACGGTGATTTTGCTGGTCTTGCCATTTCTTGCATAAGAATGGTGTTGTGGGTTTTCCCATTTATTTTCTAGTTGGTGCTCATAATTCCTTATGGTTGTGGGTTGGAACAAATGCTCACGAGCACTGAATATCTTGGGTTGAGTTACTAGTCCCGGAGCCCACAATGGAAAAATTCTTTAGATCCCTTGGTGGGTTGAGGTATTAGTCTTGGAGTTGGGTTGGACAAATGCTTTGGAGCCAGAATGTTGTGGGTTGAGTTACTAGTTCTTGGGAGCCCTCGAAAATGGGGTAGAGATAGATCTGGTTGGTGTTATTGATGTTGGATTGTGAGGTAGAATCCTTTGGTTGAGGCTTGAGGTAGTTTCTCCTCTGAAAGCCCTTTCTTGGTTTTGTTTATATTATTCAATGAGATCCCACATTGATGCTTGGAATTTGGCACGGAGAGTTTATTGGATGAAAGAGAGAATTGGTCTAGCACAATCTATGGTCGGGTGGCACATGGAAGAAATTGACTTAGTTGGCTTTTTCATATGTCAATAATATATATTCTCCTATTTTATTCTATGAGTACTTGTCCTTGTTATTATGTGGCTTTATGTTTATTCTATCATGTTTATTATTTTGGTTAAATGCTGGTTATAAGTTCTATACATGGATCTTGATATGTTTCGATTAGTTTATGAATAGTTACTTAATGCATGAGATAACATATGGTATTGTTGTTACCAAAAGAGGACATGAAACCTTCTTGATGATTCTCATATAAGTATTAGACCCCTATGTTCGGATATTAGTTCATGACCTATAGATTACATGTTCAAAATATGTTTGGAAGCGGCTATCATGGTTAGGTCAAGTATTTCATCAAGTTTTGTATGAATATATTGTTGGTCGCAACAAGAAATAGTGAAATTGCATCCAAAGATACCAAATAGAACCTACGTGGGAAGTGACAGGACCAAGAGGTCCAAACAACACCTACATTGGTGTGGGCTAAATTTGGTGCGCATCTATTTTAGTTATCCCTTAATTAAGATGGACAATAACATGTAATCTTCTCTCAAATAACTTTTAACGATTAGCGCGTGTGATAAACTCGGTAAACTCATGAATTTCAAGTTGAGGTAGTTGGTGGTACGTACGGAAAATTCTAGTTGTTATAGAGTTCGAAGTGCGAAGTGCGATGAATTAATGCAGTGTGTAATAAGTTTAACTCGGTTAAGTGATTTTAGATCTAAGACTTAAGTTTGTGATCCATAAATTTGATCGGTTAAGTGAGTTAAAGTGAAGTTGTGCTAGTTATGTTGTTAGACACAGCGAGAGATCGAAGTGAATTAAATATTAATTAATTCACAATTAGTGATACGACATCCGGTTGATGATTCATTATTTGTTTCATGCATGTAAGTACCGATTGGAATCGAGTTGAGATCTAGGAGAAAGGAAGTGTAACTATGAGTTGTGATATTAGCGAGGAGCTACCCAAGTGTAGTTAAAACAACACATAATGCCGATGATACTCGGCACAATGTGAGAAGGCTTGAATTCCTTGTGAATAAGGATTGCATTCACCTCATGAACTACGTGAACGAGGAAGGGCGAGAACGGTGAGAATTTTCTCATTATTGACGATTTTGTACGGATCGGTGTGAGACAATCAACTAAATACAGAAATACTCTTGTGAGAAGATTTGTATGTAATTATTTCATGATTCCTTGTGGAATAAACAATATATTATAGAAGGTTTTTTGAGGGAGGAATCTTTCCCTGGGAGATTATCTCTATTGTGGTTTTATTGATTATTTTTTTCTTCATGTGATTGGTGATTGTGTTTTTAATTCCACAATTGATTTGAGAAGTGATTCGGTATTTAAATTTAGCACATTGTTATATCAGATTGAATCCATGATATACATGTTTTTTATAATTTCTACATGGTATCGGAGTTGTGTTATAAATTTTCTACATGGTATGAGAACAAGAATTATTTGGGTGCTATTGATTTGTAGAGAATATAAAATGCTGATGCAAAATTTTTCGAAAAAAAAATAACATATTTGTATTCCTTGAGAGAAAATACCCAAATTGAAAAAACAAATCGTTCAAATCAGAGCTCGAATGAGGGAGATATTATCGATTTAAAATCATCTCTTTTGTTAGAATCATTTTTGATGGTGGGGGGAAAATACGATGTGTGCGAGTAGAGAAAAAGGCAAGTGTGAGGAAATCCATATAATTTTTCCCTTGAAAGGCTTTATTTTCATGCATATGAGGGAACTCTTGGTTTCAAGGATCAACCTCGAGATGTGGAGCAGCCACAAGATGAGGACACGGAGTGCTAGAAACACTCATGTAGAGAAATTTTGATCCAAATGGATAGAGGGAAGTGCATGCGTATACCTCTAGGTGTGAGGTGGGGCGACATGCGAATTAATCCCGAAGAAATTTGGCCGGGGTCTGAGATATTTCATCTCACGGTTTGAACGGCTACGAAGTCCACCGGTAAGTAGCGAGGACGGTTAGATTGATGCGATCGAATGTCGGGAGGATAGAAATCGGAAGTAACGGTGTTGGATTTTGGATTGCGAGATCAAAGTTACCAACGATGAAAGAGTGCTGGATGCGGATGTCAACATTGCGGAAGAATCCGATGAACATGTACGTATATCGCGGTCGGAAGACTCTAATGACGGATGCATTATATTGATTCGGTTGTTTGGAGGCTATTCGATTTCGGAAGTGTTGAATGAAAATGTTGCATGTACGAAAATACTAGAGAAGTGTTGCATGCAAGAGTTGTGTGTCGCATGCAAGGGTTTCGTGTCACATGAAAGGACATTACTTTCTTGTTGAGAGGGAGTGTTGAATTTTATGACAAAAAAAGTGAAATTTGTATCCATAAATAATAAGAAGCACCTACACTAAGTGTGGGACCGGGAGGTCCAAAGCGGCACCTACCTTGGCGTGGAATATTTTCTACTGTCCATTTTTAGTTATCCATTAATTAATATGGAGGAAGAAATAAAATGTAATCTTATCTCAAAATAACTTGTAATAGTTCGAGTGTGATAAACTCGATTAATTCGGGAATTTCGGAGTTGATGGTATATGGTGAAACCCACGGGTAATTATAGTTGTAACGGAGTTCAGTGCGGTGGTGTATTCGTTCATCACGAGGTTGTAATCACTATAACTCGGTTAAGTAAGTTAAAGTTAATTTGTCCTAGTTGTAACTTTTTTGATACACTAGCGAGAGATCAAGTGAATTAAATATTATTTAATTCAGAATTAGTGATCTAACATACAGCGATGATTACTATTATTAGCTACATGAATGTGAGTTCTATTGGAACTCGGTTGAGATCTAGGTGAAAAGGGAAGTGTAACTACGAGTTGTGATATTAGCGAGGATACCCGAGTGTATTTATAACACCACGGGATGCCATGATACTCAACGTGGTGTAGGAAGAGCATAATTTCTTGTGAATAAGGATTTCATTGCTCATGAACTACGTGAGCGAGAAGATGAAACAGAGCGAAAATTGTGGCTCGGTATTGACCCAATTTTGTCTAGAGCAATGTGATACAACTAAGTTTGAATACATGACATTTGTGAGAATATTTGTAAGTAATTTTTTCATGATTCCTTGTAGAATATACAATATATGTTAAGAGGGTTTTGAGTAGCAATATTTCCCACAGAGTGCTCCAGGTGTTGTGGTTTGATTGATTCTTCTCTTGCTTCATGTGATTGGTGATTGTGTTTCTAATTCTATAATTGATTTGTAGAAGTGATTCGGTATTTAAATTTAGCACATTTTTATATCGTATTGAATCCATGATATACATTCATATTGTATAATTTCTACATGGTATCATAGCGGTGTTATAAATTTTATACATGAGAGAAGGAATTATTTGGGTGTGCGAGTTTGCAAATAATATCTAAAAATTTTGATGCAAAATTTTCAAAAACAAATAACATATTTGGATTCCTTGCAAAAAAATACCCAAATTGAAAAGACAAATTGATCAAATCGGGCTACGATGGGGAGATATCGTCGATTTTAAATCGGCTCTTTTTTTAGAAAATTTTTGTGATGGGGGAAAATTACAATGTGCGCAAGTAACGAGATAAGAAGTGTGAAAAATCCCATCCAATTGTCCATTCGAAGAGACTTGATTTGCATGCATATGAGGAACTCTTGGTTCCAAAGGATGAAGCTTGGATGTGGGAACGGCCACAAGATGAGGATCATGGAGTTGCAAAAAACGTTGATGCGGATAAATTTCAAGTCGGATTGGCGGAGGGAGTGCATGCAAACTCACTCCCGAGTGTGAGGTGGGGCGACATACAAGATTAATGCCAACAAGAAATTTGGGAAGGGTCATAGAGATAGTGCATCTCATGGATCGAACTTGGCTACGAGGATCCCATAGTACACACCCATGCCAGCGATTCGTTAGATTGATGCATTCGAGATGTCACGAGGACATAAATCGAGGTGATAAGTGTCGGATATTGGAGCGGATATCGGAAGTTTAGCAGTCAGTGCATGGATGCATATGTAAAAAACACGGAGAATCCGGTACACATGTGCGGTAGGTACCATTAGTTAGAAGAATCTAATGACGGATGCATTATAGTGATTTATTTGTTTTGGGGCTATTCGGTTTGAGGAAGTATTGCATGCGAAAAGAGGATGCATGTGTAAGAAACACTAGTGAATTGTTGCATGTAATGTTTGCATGTCTCATGCAAAGGTTGCATGCAATGACATTCCTTTTCTGTTGAGAGGGAGTGTTGAAGTTTGCAACAAGAAATGGAGAAATTGGCATCTAGAAACAACAAGCAACACCTACCCTAAGTGTGGAACAGGGAGGTCCGGGCAACACCTACGATAAATGTGGGACGGGAGGTCCAAGCAACACCTAAAATGTTGTTCGCTATTTTGTGCATGTCTATTTTAGTTATCCCTTAATATGGAAAATAAAATGTAATCTTATCTCAAAACTTGACTTCATACCAATAGTTAAGTGAGGGCGATAAACTCGGTTAACTCATGAATTGTGAGTTGAGGGTAGTTGGTGAGGCATGGAGGTATTTCCCTAGTTGTGACTTTGAATTGTAGTGGTGCATTAGTTAATGCGGGTTGTAATCAGTATACCTCGGTTAAGTGAGTTAAAGTCGGTTGTGCTAGTTGCTTGTTTGATACATTAGTGAGAGATGGAGTGATTTAAATATTATTTAATTCACAATCAATGATATAACATGCAACGTGATTTACCTTTAGTTGCATGCATGTGAGTTCCGGTGGAACCCAGTTGAGATCTAGGCAGAAAGTGAAGTGTGACTATTATTTGTGATATTAGCAAGCTACGGGGTTAGTTAAAACATGATAGGATGCCCATGATACTTGGTGCGGTGTGAAGTCTTGAATTCCTTGTGAATAAGAGTTTCGTTCCTCGAGAACTACGAGAGCAAGGAAAGTGAAGACGAGGGTTGATAATTGGCTAGTATTGGCCGATTTGTCTTGATACGTGAGACAATTAGTTGAATACAAGAAGACTCTTGTGAGAATAGTTGTATGTAATTGTTTCATGATTCCTTGTGGAATATAAAATATATAATAGAGGGGTTTTTGGCTTGACAAGCTTTCCTCGAGGAAATTATACGTATTCTGGTTTGATTCATTCTTCTTTGTTTCATGTGATTGGCGATTGTTTTTTTAATTCCGCAATTGATTTGTAGAAGTGATTCAATACCCAAAGCTTTAGTGCATTGTTAGATTGGATTGAATCCATGATATACATGCTTATTATATAATTTCTACATAAATTTGTCACGATGTTATTTATATTTATGGAGGGAGTCTCACTAAGTTTTGGGAAATGGTTTGGGGCTCGCCTAGAATGGTGGCTCGAAATCGTTGGAACCTCGGAGCATGACAATCTAGGATACAACTACATTTGTACGTCTTTACATATAATTTTATGCTTCCAAATGCATGGAGTTGTGTTTTTGGTGCGGTCGCTGGGCCCATGGCTTAAAGTTCTAGCTCATGGTTTGGCCACCTAAAGTGGTTTTTCAACCGTGTGACTTGTAGCTATGTACGATGTTGTGATTTTCGATTTTTTCATCAATAGTCGGCCCCACTTCCTTAATTGGATTTAGGAGGTTCGGTCGGAGTCATAGTAGCTCTTCCTCTTATGTTTACCTCGACATCTGAGTGAAAATGATTAAATTTGGGAGGGGTGGTTAATCTTTATTAATTTGGATTGGTTCCCTGGGGGAGTTATTAACTACAAATCTCCTCGGTGATGGAATAAGGCTTGGTCAAGTGGGTTTCCTAGTCGTGTGGGGCCGATGCCTATTATGTTGAGGACATTAGGATATATTTCATAGCGCTAATTATCGACATGATAGTGAGTGGTAATGATTTTGTATATTTTGAGACCTCTACTCCACCTAATATTACCGGGGTGTAGTTAGAGGTGATGGAACGGATGTGTTATAGCACCTCTTTTGAATGAGTTGAGTGGTTCACTAGAGCATAGTTGTTCATGTCACACGGGTGGTGTGCAAGGAGATACATAACTTACGGTATGGAAGCATTGTGTACAACATTGTTTGTGTTTGGTGGTCATGTTATGACTAATCATACGATTCGATACAACACCTTGAAGGGATCCCGAGAATTAGGTTATGGGCACCTGCAGCTTCAGGTTGGAAGTAGTAAGGTGGGCCATTATTATGAGGTAAGGTTGAGGGTTGGTTTATTTTGACCCTCATTTGATTACGTAGTTTTGATATGCGGGAATGGATTCTAAGGGTGATCCTCACATGTGTTTTACCCTAGAATGTGGAGAATCATTAGGAGTGGAGCTCTTGAAATGATAGCGATGACTTTGAAGAGGGGGTTATAGAGGAGTGACACACATAGCTTGGAATCTAGTGATCATTGCTCCCCGCAAGGAGGAGTATGTGACATTAATTTAGGAGGAGTTATCAAGGTTATGAGCCTATGCGAGGGGATTTCCAAGAAAAGGTAAGTGGACGCGCGATAGAGTTTGATTTAAATTATGTTTGGCTTTCCAAAGGCTATCAGAGCTACTCTTGGGAGGGCATCATAGAGAGAATGATGATGCTATACAAAGAGTAACATTTGATTCTTTGATGAGTATTAGTTACAACAACTATGACATGAGTTGTATTGGGTGTAGAGTAGGGACACATATGAGGGCATTTAGGAAGTGGTGTAGGGGATGATGATCCTTAAACACTTAGATATATTATGTTGTTAGGTCCCTATATCACTAGTATTGTCTATTATTGTTAGTGTAACCCCCTTATTGTTATTATTGAACCATTGTAACCCCCCATTTTGTTATTATTGTACTTGTAAATTATTATTGTTAGGTCGGCTAGGATTACATTGTGACACTTAGGATTACATTATGGCCCAATGGACTCCTATATATAGAAAGGAGGTTTTGTAAATTGTATCATCCAGGAATTTTCATTTTATGTAATGTATTGGAGGTTTCACCCTCGAAGTGGCTTATTTCTAAGGCGTTGATATCTCTTTCTTCTATTTTTGGAGCTAGTTACACAACATTTGGTATCGAGCTTTGGATTATGAGTTTATTTTGCTCCAAACATGTCATCGTGGAATTTTCACTTTATAAATTTTTTTATACAAATTTTCAGAAGCTGAAATTCTTAGAGTGTGAAGCTGAAATCTGAGGAAGATTTTCTAAAAATTTCGGAGCTTGGTTCATGATAATGTCGGAGATATGATGTTTGTGGAAGTTAGGTCTTTTTCGGATCTGCTTGGTCATCCGTAGATTTGCGCTATAAATTTTTCTACGAGCTCAGAATCTGAAATTCATATGGTGTGAAGCTGAAATCTGAGAGAAAGTCATCAAAAATTTTCAGATCTTGGTTCGCAATATTTTTGGAGATAGGATCTGTGGAAGGTAGTGCTTTTTCGGGCTTGAATTTCATCTCAAAGAGGTGATCGTGGGAAAAGTTCAATAACTCTCTCTCTAGGAATCGGATTGGAATGCCGTAAAAATTTTCGCAAGTACACAGAATTTAGTTTCTTTGCTATCAATTTCATGAACAAAGGACAAAACGGTGACACGTGGAAAGTCGTACAAGTTTTCTCTTGAACCGGTCCATAATTAGGTCATTGTGGGAGATTGGACACAACTTTGTCTTGGAGAATCAAATCAGGTTAGACTTCTGACATTAAAAGAGAATTCATAGGGCTACTTCCGTGTTGAATTTTAGATATTGAAGATTTTCAATCACAGATATAATACAATTTCAATATCGAGGCTCCTCGAAGAAGTAAGGTGTGTATTTCCAGTGCATAAGTCTTGTTTGAAGAATCAAGTTGAATTGATTGCAAGGGCCTATTGTAGAATAGATATCAATATTGGAGTCTAAACTGGCCCTAAAAATAATTCAACACCCATTAAGCCTTTAGAAGGCTCTACTATGACTCATGAGGACGAAGAATGGAAACATGACATATCAAAATTACAGAGCAAGTGCAACAAATTTCGCTCTCATGAAAAGAACAACAAAAAATGAAATGGAAGTTTTGAAGAAAGGGCGTGGAAAAATAAGATGGATGGTGTGGAAGCTAAGATGAATGGTTTGGAATCTAAGATGGATGGCATGGAAGTGGGCATGGAAGCTAAGATGGATGACATGGAAGCTAAGATGCGATGAAAGAATGAAAGACAACATGGAAAACATGAAGAAATATCTAAAAGTAGACATCGAAGGTTTTGGAAAGTTGATACAAGAAATGTTTCCTAATGGTGAAAAGATAGTAGAGAAACTCATGATGAGAAAAAAATAAATGTTAATCGTGATTTCATAAGCTCTGTTGGAGGGAAGAACCATATTCCAAAAATGGATATGAGGAAGTTTGATGGAAAGGATCCTATAACATGGATACTACGGATGGAGCAATATTTTGATCTCCATAATGTGCAAAACACACAAAAGGTACACATTGCAACTTTACATTTAGAACAAAATACATTTGTATGGTATCGATGGCTTTGCTCCCGTAAAAAAATTGTCACTTGGTCGATTTTACGGAGGAAATGATAGCACATTATGGGGATACAAGAAAACACTTTCTTTAGCCGAGTTGATAAATCTCAAGCAAAAGGTTTGGTAGAGCACATTGAGGACTTCCAAAATTGAATATAAGGAGTGGCAGTATTCCGGAGGAACAAGGGATCGATCTCTTCATAAGCACTTTAAAGGATAACATCCAACATGAAGTTCGTGTTTTGGAGCCGGATTCATTGGAGAAGGCATTCGAGTTGGCAAAAAGTTGAACGTAAAATAATGGCGACAAGGAAGCCACCATAATTCTAAAGGAGGAAGTGTTGCTACATCTAGATTTCCACAACCTACAAGGTTGACACACCACAACAATTGGAAGAAAAAAGAACGGGAGCTTTGCTACGGTTGCTTGATAGAAAATACACTAAAGGTCATAAGTGTCTTGAGAAGAAATTATTTTACATAGATTGTGAAGAGGAAGAAGAAAATGAACAGAGAAGGATATACACAGGAACCAACCTAGAAGGAAGAAATGAATCCGACCATATCGTGTAATGCAACGGCAGAATTACCACTCCTCAAACTCTCAAGATACAAGGAAAAATCAAGAAGAAAAAAGGTAATAGTGTTGATTGATTCGGGTAGCACCCATAATTTTATTCATTTTAAGGTAGCCAAGGAATTAAATTGTTTCCTATACTGACACCGAAATTTCAAGTGATGGTTGCAAATGGAGGAACTATAAATTATAAGGAAAATGCCATAATATTAAGCTAAACATAGGGGAATATGTATTGACTAGTCCGATGCTTTCCATTCCTATGGGAGATGATGATGTTGTACTAGGAGTACAATGGTTACGATCTTTGGGGACGGTAACTTTAATTTTCAAAACTTTTCTTGAAATTTTTTTTCGGAAAAAGGAAGGAAGTCGAATTACGGGGTAAGAGGAAGCCGGGAAGGATAATAAGCTCTAATGTCATGAAAAAGCTTCTAAATAAAGAACAACGGCGTAATTGCACAATTATACTGGTAGACATCAAAATCATCTGTTGCGGATCTCAGCAAGTCTTGGAAAATATTCCAAGGTGTTTGACTCCCCAGCCTGAGGTTCCTTTGTCAAACATAGATTGTTGTAAGGGTAATACAACTCGATAACCCGGCCTATGAAAATGTGGTGCACTTATTATCTCCCTTCCTTTAACAATATGAACTAGGTTGATACTAGGTATTTCTTATGGTTGGAAATTTGGCAGAAAAACAGATGCATAAAAATATATGCCTCATATTAATTTGGAACAAATTTGGAAAAGAAGTTCTCATATGGCAGTATTCATTAATTTCCTTCACTGAATTCTAAGAGGATAGTCTCCCATTCATTATAAGGAATTAACATGAGTCAATTAGAATCAGTTTATGAAACTGCAAATTATCCAGATAAACATATAATCTTGCATAGCATTCTTTGCGCAAAATTATAAGGATTTGCTAATGAAGCGATATGATACATACCCGGTTTTTCTCATAGCTGAACTTGTTGTCTAGTTTCCTCCAACCTTGAATTTCCTTGAAGGGTCTTCATTCTTCGTAGAAAACTTTTGCAACAAACTAACTATTGTGGGTGTCTTACGGTGGACAACTTATATATGATTTTTATATCTTCGAGGTCTGAAATAACCTAGAATATCATCTTCAGTTTCTTAACTATTTGTCTTTGATTATTGAGTTGTCAAGCACCCACCCTGTCATGTCGGTATATGGAGAAAAGAGTGGCTCTTTTGCTATCCTATGGAGGAAAGAGCATACAATATCTTTGAGTTGTAAATTTGAGGTGTTGCATCATCGGAAGTCATCGTGACTTCCACTACTTCTTCGTCTTAATTATAGTGTAAATAACTTGCCACTTAGTATATCTTCCATCAACGGTGTAGATAGTATCGGAGACTATAGGCGCCATTCATGTTTTACGAGTCTTTGCAATAATGTGTTTGTCATGTTGAATCACTTTGTGGATGGACATATCTTGAAAGTAAATCCCTATTAGACGGAAGTAAATGATCAAATGATGGAAGATCTATTGAAATGATCTATTTTGAAAGAAAAATCGGAAACAACTATATTATTAATTAATCATAACGAATCAATAACGCATTGGGAGGATAAAACACAATTAATATTTCGACATGATTTATCTTTGCATAAAATATATATTCAAACCTTTCAAATCAGCTACGCCATTACTCCTTTAAACCTACCTTAATGCAACATATTTAACTTTTATTTATGCGATATGCGATTTCATGATATCGTGAAATTGCAATATCGCGAATGTGATATCACAAAATCCAAAGAATTAGAATTTTGATAAGAATTGCTTAAATTTGTGCAATGAAAATCTGATATGTGATTCATAATGTCACTTTTGAAACCTTAAATTAGCAATCGCACAATTGGGATTTTTTGTTTTATTGTTTTAAATTTTTAATCATAAAATATTTATGCGAGAATGCGATTAGCGATAACAATGTTTTATTAATTGCTTTTTATTTTTGTTTTTATTTAATTAAAAATGATGATTTTTTTAGAATTTGATTTTTATGAAAAATAAAAATATATTTATAATGGTCGCTATTTCTTATTTATCAAAGGTCTAGATTATTTTGAAAATAGAAAAATGGGGAGGGGGTTGTTGCATAACACAATAGGCCCCAAGTGGAATAGGCGAGTGGCCACCAATATCCACCTAGATCATCACAGCATAGCTAAGATCGGTGCTAGGAACATTTCCTCTTTAATATATTCAAAGACCTTAGTTTCTTTAGGAGGTCCATGAAAAAATGCATCTTTATTCAATAATGTTAGAGGTGTTGCTATTCTCCCATAATTCTTAACAAACATGCGATAATATCTTGTTAATAAAAAATCATCGCAAGCATTTTATGGTTGTGGGGAATTTCTATTCCTTGTGGCTTTAATTTTAGGTTCTACCTTAACACCATCTTTAGATACGATATGACCTAGATATTCACCTCTTGTGATCCAAAGAATAATTTGGAGTTTTTTGCATATAATTGTTTCTCCTCTAATAGTTTGAGCATTGTATCAACATGTTGAACATTATCCTTTGAAGACCTACTATAGATTAGTATATCATTAAAAAAATACTAACACAAATATTCTGGAAGAGTGCATGGAATTAAATCAACCCTTAAAATGTAGAAGGTGCATGGTAAGGCCAAAAGGCATGACCAAAAATTCTTAATGACCCTCCTTGAGTTCAAAATTTGTTTCTAGAATATCTTTAGTCTTCTTTGTTATTTGATATCTAAACAAATATCCAACTTGGTAAAATAAATTACTCAACGTATGTCAATAATTCATCGTCGAGGAATGAAATATATCTTTAATAGTGAGCTTATTGAGCTCCCTATAATCTGAACACATGTGTGATGATCCATCCTTCTTGTGCACCAATACTACTAGAGCGAGAGAAAGAACTTTGACTAGGTTAAATTATACTGACCTCTAACTTTTTTGCAATCATACGTTCAATTTCGCTCCTTTGGACATAAGGATATGTGCAAGTCGGGATGTTTGGAGGAACACTTCCTAGAATCGAATGAATAGCATGATCATGATCAAGAATAGGTGGGATGTCCTTTGGGAGTTTCAAACACTTTGGAATGATTTCCCAATAATTTTTGGAGATTTGGAGAAATAGATGATTTTGATGTTGGAACTTCTAGTGAGCATAATTGTGCGATTACGCATTGTTTTTCTTTCTTCAAAATATTTTTCATGAAATTGGAGCTTATTATCTTTCCCAACTTCCATGTGATACCCACTAATTCAACTTCCTTTCTTTACGAATAAAATGAAAATTTCTTGAAAATTAAAAGCTATCATCCCCAAAGATTGTAGCCATTGTACTCACAGTACAACATCAACACATCCCATTGAATGGAAAGTGTTGGAAAATTCAATACATATTCCCCATGGTTAGCTTGATATTATGGCATTTAGAGAAATTTATAGTTCCTCCATTTGCGGCCATCACACGATGCTCTCGTGCTAGGTATAGGAAGCAATTCAATTGTAACTGCCTTACAATGGATAAAATTATGGAGTACTAGAATCAATCAAAACTATTACCTTCTTCTTCTTGATATGTCCTTCTATCTTGAGAGTTTGAGGAGTAGTATTTCCTACCAATGCATTAAACGATACGGCTAGACTCATTTCTTCTTTCTCTCGGGAATTGGTTCCTGGTGTATATCCTCTTCTTTTGAGAGGCTTATTGTTACTTTTATTCCTCCTCTTCACAACCCATATAAAACAATTTCTTTGACACACTTATGACCTTTAGTGTATTTTATATCACAAGCTTGTATTAAAGCCCTTTTGCTCTTTTTTCTTCCATTTTTTTGGGTGTCAACATTGTAGGTCGTGGAAGTATAGGAGTAACAACACTTCCATATTTATAGATGTGACTTGTGAGCTTCCTTATCGCCATAATTTTACATTCAATTTTTCTTTAAAATGTCGATACCTTCTCAGTGAATCAAGTTCCCAAATGTGAACCTCATGTTGGATGTTATCCTTCAATGTCCCTATGAATACATGAATCGTGTGTTCCTCCTCGAATATTAGTTAACCTTATATTCAAATTTTGGAGAAGTCGTGAGTGTGCTCCACCATTGAACCCTTTTTTTGAGATTTATCAATTGGCTAAAGAAGGATTTTCTCTTTGTATCCTCATAATGTGCTATCATTTCCTCGGTAAAAAAATTGACCAAGTGAAAATTTATTTATGGGAGAAAAGAAATAGATACCATACAAATGTATTTTGTTCTAAATATAAAGTTGCAATGTCTACCTTTTGTGCTTTTCACATTATGGAGATAAAAATATTGCTCCATATGTAGTATCCATTTTATGGGATCCTTGCCATTCAAACTTCCTCATATCATTCTTTGGAATATGGTGGGTCTTAAATCCCAAAATTAGGTTTATGAAATCAAAATTAACATTCTTGTTTCCTCCTCATGAGTTTCCTCTACTACATTTTCTACATTTGGAATCCTTTGATGTATCAACTTTGTCAAACCTTCCTTCAAACATTCCATGTTTATTTTTAGATCATTCTTCATACCTTACATGTTGTCTTTCATTTTTTCTTTCGCCTAATCATCTTAGCTTCCATTCCATCCATCTTGGCTTCCACACCTTTCTTCAAAACTTCCATTTCATCTTTTGTTACTCTTTGCGAGGGGCCGAAATTTGATGCACTTTTTCTTGTAATTTCGAAGGATATCTGTTGCACTTCTTCCTCTTCCTCGATCATAGTAGAGAGAGCATTATGAAGACTTAATGGGTGTTGAATTATTTTTCGGGGCATAATTAGAACCCAATTTTAAATTTTTACGTATATGTTGCATGATTTATGCAACTTTAATTTATACCGATATAAATATCAATCACATAAACAGAGAAGTAAAATGTTGATAGAACATATGATAGATAAACATAAGACGGGCCAAAAATACACTTAACTTGATCGAAAATATATAATTTGTGGCACGTTATGGTGGTCGAAGGATGATTCAACCAACAAAGTCTCCTCCTTGCATCCAACTAGAATGTGTCACACAACCCTCTCAAAGAACTCTACAACATTCGACACAAAGTCAACAAAATTCAATGACGTCGAGTCAACGATCGACACGAGAAACAACAACAACTAGAAAGTGATACGACCATGTCAAAGTCAACGTCTAGCCTCGATTTTGTGCCAAAAAATGCGAGATTGAGGAGATCGAGTTTTGGGAGAAAGTTTCGGATCAGACGACCAAGTGTTGACCAAAGTAAATGATGGTCGGTGCACGTGGAAACCACGGAACATATTGAAACCCTAGATGTTTCTTTTCCCCCATGTGAGTGAAGAGGATCCTTCAAGATGATGATCAAACCAATAAGGTAGCAGAGAGAATATTAGCGATGGAGTGATGATGAAAATTTCCTCCAACGTTGACCAATATATATCCATCGGTGAGGTGTGTGACACATATGTTGGGGCTTCAAGCCTACGATATAATTACGGATGACCTTGCACGTAAGTGGAATTAATTCAAAATAAACGCTATGCCCATTGGATCGAGATGATATTTAGATTTATATTGCACCTCTCCCATAAGAGGAATCAATAAAAATATTGGCATATTCATCTCATCATCATGGCATGGAGTTTCAACCTAGTTGTCCAAAACTAACACTCCCTCTCGACTAGGGAGGAACTCCATCCACCTATGCATCATCCACCAACTCGTAACTTGCTTTGTTGGCTTCTTTATTTCGGAAAAAGGTGAGACAAAAATACATCACTCTCGGTGATAAAATCGGCTTAAGTCTAACGAAACCTCTATAAGATATAAAGAGTCTCATACCAACGAGAAGTTGGTTTAACTAACCCAAAGTGAGTTGGAGGTCTCGAACCTTGCTAGACTTAATCCTAGATGAAGTGTTTGGACACGTGCCATCCTAGACGTAGAGATCATGATAATGCACGTCTGCGTCCATCGGTCTTGCTGCGGTCTTTATATTTTCCCACCTCATTGGCCAAATGAAAGGTACTTCCAATGAGTACGGGACTCCATGGGTAGGAGGCATGAGGCATATATTAGGCAGACATGAACCAACTCAATATCATAATGGTGGGAAGCGAAGCGCACCAACAAGGTTCGACAAACCTAGCCTAGGGTTGCTTATAACTCCAGAACCTATGCCAGGAGCCCCCTGAGACTCCCGGATCTCATCATCCAACGGGACCCTCGAGAATAGGGTTTTCCACGATTCCAATATTGTCGAGGAAGGCTAGGGACTCAACCTTCCCCCGAGGGATTTGTGAGAATATACCGACCTTCTCATCAATACTTATATGATCAATATTTACGGTGCCTCGCTATAGCATATCCGGGGATAAAGTGGTACCTGATATCAATATGCTTGGATCGATCATCGAAAACATGATTCTTTGACAAACGAATCCATTTGGTTATCACGAGGATAGTGGTGGTATATAGCACATGCTGAAAAACTCATTGAAGGGCTTTCGCAACCAAACGGCTTCACAACGAGGCCATACTTGCTACAATGTATTCGGCCTCGGGGTGATCAAAGCTACCAACTTTCGCTTCTGTTCATCAGATATCGAAACGGTTCGTGTGAAGCATACGTCCGGATGTGCTCCTTCCCATCCACCCTTGCTGGCCAATCGGAATTAGTATATCCATGGAGTGTCAAACTCCAGAAGCGAGTGTATCTCAACCCATGGTTTATCATGACCCAAAGATGTCTCGAAGATTATTTGCACCAACCCATTGAATGTAATGAGGATCAACCATGTGTTGACTCAAAGTGTTTACTACAAAACATATGTCGATACGGGTGCTCTCAGGTATCAAGGCCCCTATGAGTTGATGATACTCGGTAGGATTTTCTAGCACAAGCTCAACAAAATTTCCTCTCAACTTCTCAAAATTTGAGTTCCATCGGTGTTGACAAGCACTTACGGAGTCCACCATTCCAAATCTTTCCGGCAACTTCACAATGTATTTTCCTTGAGAGATGAAAATCTTGTGAGGTCTACGCCATACCTCTATGCCTAGGAAGTAATGCATCGGTCCACGTCCTTCATCTCAAACTCGGAAATCGGGAATCCCTCTTACGTGATTAATGATAGGGTCGGCACATTGAGAAGATATCGTCCACATAGAGAATGAGAATGATATGCTTTTCTCATCAACCTTGAAGTAAAGGTTCGTATCATCATTACTTCGAGTGAGCCGGCTTCATCAAGCCCAGCTATCTATCCTCTCGTACCAAGCCTTGGGTGCTTGCTTCAACCCATAGAGGTCTTCTTCAACCTACATACATGAAATTATATCGTGGACTTTGAACCCTAGAGTTTCTCCACATACACCTCTTCCTTTATGGATCCATGCGAAAAAGTGGTCTTCAAATCCATCGTGTAGACTCCATCCTTGCATAGTACCCAAGGGAAATAATATATCGGATGATGGTATATTGGGCCACCAGTAATGTATCCTCATAGTATACACCTTCCTTTTGAGAGAAGCCTTGGGCAACGAATATTTCCTTGTACTTTTCGGCACCATCGGATCCATGCACGATCTTATAGAGCCATTCGAGCGACATCGACTTTCCCTATGGTCTCGGTATCGAGACATCATTCTTCATAATGGACTCATATTCTTTGTGCATAACATCCTTGAAGACTTGATGCTTTCTTGCTTCTTTAAAATGATTCGAGGCTCAAATTTTATGATTGTACTCATGGCTACTAGATACCCTTGGTATCTATTCGACTTCTTGCTTTCACAGAATGTCCCCCAGGGACCATATGTCTTTCGGCATCTTTGATAGTATCCTGAGACCATGAGGTATTCTCTTCATTAAAGGAGGTGGATCAATAGGGTCCATCGGTCCTCCACTCAGCATCATCTCTCCTTCAATTCTTCTTGATTCCCGGATCTTACGTCATGGTATTCCTCGGAGTTTTGAAGGTTTATCACTTTCTGGGAAGCATCTTCATCAAGGTAACATCATGGAAATTTTCACTTCTCTTTGATGTGACGATAAACTCTATAAGATTTCGGGGGAAGTTTCATTGTAGCCCACAAACATTCCCTTTTTTCTCGAAGCATCTAGCTTGCTCCTCTTCTCTTTTGGTATGAAAAAACCGGGACATCCAAAAAAATCTAAAATGAGAGACGTCGGGTTTCTTACGGAATAAAACCTCTTCGATATTTTGAGTCCGAGGGCTTGAGAATGTGGGCATCAATTTTGTATGTACATAGCGGTGTTCGCCGAAGCTTCTCCCCATAGAAAATTTGGAAGACCTTGGTCACATAGCATAGCATGGGTAACTTCCACAATGGTCCTGTTCTTTCTTCTGACAACATCATTCTTCTCGGGGAGTATATATGGTTGTGGTCTCCTCTTGATGGAAACTTCTCTACAAAAAGTTATTGGTTTCATTCGTCTCATATTCGGTCGATTATCGCTCCCCTCGATATCTTGATCTTCTTCCCCATTATATTTTCCACCAAGGATTTGAAGTACGAAACCACACCAAAAACCCTACTTCTTCTTCAGCCAAAGTATATCAAATTTCGAAGGATATATAAACGTCAAATAATACGAACATCCTCCCAAGGGATTTCACGGGAAACATACTAGACAAATCGGAAATGTATCAATTTCAATACATCGGATGTCTTTGTGACACTTGGAGAAGGTCCCCTCGTATGCTTTCCTTGGCCTAACCACGACACTCCCCACTGCAGTCATTTTGAATTCGTGCATCCCTGTCTACCACCTTCCTTTCTTCGTGCTGCAGAGGTGTCCAAACCTCAATTTGCCATAGTTTAGTTTGAAAAACGGTATCATATCCCATGACTCCCGATGGATTTCCTCCAACTTGGTAGAGTATGTCAAACTCTAAACCCAATCGTGGTAGCTTCCTTGAAACTCTTCGTCGAGATGCATACCTTCCCATGGATGTGCACATTGAAACCTTTGTCTTAGCAGGCGGAAATAAACGGAAAGGTTCTTTAAATATGGTACATATAGTACATCTTGCAAGTAGGACTTACGACTTTGAGATAAGTTGAGGTCACGGTCTCTATCCCTTTCATGGGATATGTGGAATTATCTCCAAGGATAATTTCCGGATTACTATCCTTCTCAGCAGTTAGAAAGTGCTTCCTTAAACCGAGTGAGGTGCCTTGAGGCACCACTATCAATTAACAGAAGACATCTAGTGTCGGGTGGAATGCTTGAGAGAGGAAGCTACAAGAATGAATTCATTTTTCTTATCATCAACAACATTATATTCCTCATACATCTAATTTCTTGACCTTTTGAAAAGGTTTCACATTTCCATTATGACTGAATGGATCCTCCCTTCCCTTTGAAATTATTTGTTCCTTTGATTTCAATTCTTCCTATTGTGTTTTTGTCATCATCCACAGGAAAGTCAATACATTTAGGGCATTCTCTAACATGACGAGTCTTGTGACATGTGTAACATCTTCCTTTCTTTCCTTGGACTGCTCTTCCATGGTTCCTTGGACCACCATTGTTCTTCTTCTTAGTATGAGTGGTGAAGGCATCATTACCTTCATTTTCATATTCCATCATTACGGTTTCCTCTTAAGTACATCTCGATAATACTTCGTCAAAATTCGGAATCGCATCGTTATGGAGAATGGTAGTAATGAATATATGACATTCGAAGGGAGACCTCCAAGTGCGATGAGAACCATTTCTTGATTGAATATTATTTCCCCAATGGGAAGAAGGCTATTACGATCTCGATTGACTTTAGAAAATAAGATTAAATGGATTCATCCTTTCCTTTCTTAAGATTCTTCACTTGGTTCTTAAAGAAAAGGACTTGATTTGAATTGCTACCCCGGAGCATGGATAAATTTAACACGTTTCTTTAGATGTGCCCAACAGAAAATGTAAGCAACAACACTTTTATTGAATTTGAATCGCAAATGATCATCTTAGCTTTGATTTCCCCCTTTCTATACTTTGTCTTGGTGACGCAGTGTAGATGATGGAGGCTCTTGGATTTTCACATGATCCATGACATCTTGGTCTTCCAAGATCAAATCCAAGAATATCTTCCAGGCATGAAAGTCAGCCTTTCAAGTCAATGCATCCAAATTTGGAGGCATTACTGTTTGAAGAGGTACCCATGATTCCTTGGTCCTTCTTTGGTGATTATTCTCAATACAAACTTGGGCTTTCTTCACCTTGGCTACGATACCATGTCCAAATTTTCGTAGATGTTTATGCTTGATGCAACTTTAATTTATACCTAGTAGAAAATAGAAATCACATAAACATGAAAGTAAAATTTTTATATAACATACCAATAGATGTCGGAAGACAAGCCAAAAATACACTTAACTTGGTCAAAAAAATATGAGTGTGGTGTGTTATGGCGATCCAACGAGTGCTTCAAGCAACAAAGTTTCCTTAAGTCGGCCAATCAAAATGTGTCTGAGAACCTACGGGACAACTCTCTATGATCTTAAGTAAACAAAGTCAATGATGTCAGGTCAACGGAGCCAAGTCAAACTCAACGCTCCGAAGACCTCGTTTTGTACCAAGAATTCGGATTAAGAGATCGAAGTTTTGGGAGGATTTTGGGTCAATTTGGCCAAGTATTCACCAAATTCAACAATGGTCAATTCTGCATTTGCAAACCCTACAATAGGCCAAAACCCAAGTTGCTTCCTTTCCCACATGTGAGTGAAGAAGAGCCTTCAAGATGATGATCGAACCAATCGGATACGGAGAGAGAATGTGTGATGAGTGATGATGAAAATTTCCTTCAACGCTCACCAATATATATCCATGAGTGAGGGTGTGTGACACATATGTTGGGTCTTCAAGCCTACATTATAATTATAGCCGACCTTACATAAGTGGAGATTAATTCAAAATAAATGTTTTTTTTCATCGGATCATGATGATCTTTAGATCGATCTTGCACCCTCTCAAAAGTGGAATCCAATAAAAATATTGGCATCTTCATATGAACATCGAACATGGATTTTGGACCTATTTTCAAAAATTAGCACAATCTTGATATCCTAATAGATTCGATATTCCCTTGGAATAACTTCAAACTAATTTTTCAAACAAGACTTATGCAATTTCAAAAAACCATCAGTTCTTTCTCTTGATTTTGAGGAGCTTGATATTGAAACTAATGTATCTTTGTAATTTTTATCCCTAAGATTTTATCTTAAGTCCTTTAGTAGCCCTCGAATATTCTTTTTTCAATGCCACACATCTCTCACGATTTGGATTCTTCAAGAAACGTTATGCCCAATCTCCCATAATGACCTAATTATGGACTTGTTGAATGAAAGTGAACTTGTACGGAGTGCCACATGTCATTGTTTCCTCCTTTGCCTCTAAGTGATACACATGGAGCTGCATTCCATATAATTTGGGCCACACTTTAGAGAATTCCAATCGAATCTTTGAGAGATAGAGTTATGACTATTTTCTCAAGGTCACCAATTTGAGATGAAATTTGAGAGCTAGAAAAAACCCTAACATCAAGATATGATATGAACGAAAATATTCTACCGAAACAAGATCTAAAATTTTTACACGAATATCATGAGGATCTCGTGCGCAAATTGATTTGTTTTATCTTTTGAAACTTCGTGAAAAAAAAATTTATAATTCAGCAAGCTTGTTTGAAGGAACAAAACCTAGAATCCAATGATCTCATTCGAAATGTTATGAATCGAAAGACTCCAAAAATAGAGAGAAAAGAGAGATCAACGCCTTAGAAATGAGCCACTTCAAGGGGGAAACCTCATTTACATTTTATAAATGAAAAATTATTGGATGATACAAATGGAAAAACACTCCCTTCTATATATAGGAGTCCATGGGGTCACAATATAATCCTAGCGAACCTAACAATAATAATGAAAGGGCACAACAATAACAATAGTGGCTTTTATGGGGCATAATAATAACAATATAGGGCTAGAGGGGTACAACAATAACTGTGGGTACTTTCTGATAGCAACAATAAGGGACTATCTTATTAATGTGGGAGGCGTAAATGAGGTACTACCAACAAAACACTACAAAAGTGGGTCCTTCTATCCTCTAATGAATTTAGAATCATTTAATTTGTAAAGAATGGAAAAGGTATAGTGAATACAAAGGGAAAAAGAAAAAATAACAAATATTTTATGCTAGTCCTTTGCAAAGTTATTGTTGATAATTTATAGTGATTTATGTTAATAATTTGAGTAACATTACTATTATTATAGTTTGAATACATTTTATATATGGGCATGAAAATGAAAACAAAATATAGACTTTATTTTCTTCTGATATACGAAATGGCACAAGTATCTTGTGCATATATTATGTAATAAACATTGTGATGCAAATATTCAAGTGAGAACATGTATTTTCTTACTTTGTAATGATTTCTATAGTAATAATTACTTTTCCATGCAAGAAATAATTAAAACTAAAAAATGATGTTTATGCAAAGGTGAGAGTGATATACTTTGCAAATAGTAGAAACATTATGATGAAAATATTCGGTGAGAACAAGTATTTGATTACTTTGTAATGTTTTCCTAAATAATAATTAATTTTGTACAAATACAATAATTAAAATAAAAAAGCTGATATTTATGCAAAGGTGCTAGAGAAAGAGAGTGATATACATTAGAAACAATAGAAAATTGTTATATGAAGAATGGAGAAAGCGAGTCAATTTTTGTGTGAAACTGTCGAAGGTAAGGGTTTATAAACATATAACTAATATAATTGAATGTAAGGTAAAATTGACCTGAAGCATTAGAAAAGAACAAAGGTTGAGCCCAAACTTTGGGTTAAACAAATTAGAGGTATAAACAAAATTTGTACAATAACTATCTACCGAATAAAACTTGAGAGAATAAGGTGATTATGAAACGTTTGAGAAGGCTAAGCCAAGAGTGAAAATGAGGAAAAGGTAATTAATCTTTATAATTTAATATAAAGGATGAAAATACCCAACACTAGGTATAATTAACCTATAACCATTAACTTATAATTTCATTAACAATGCAATAAATTTAATTGAAACATATATATAAGTTTCTAAGAATGGAAAATAAATAAGAAAATCATTTTTTCACAAACAATATTTTTAAAATATCAAATTAAGGATTAGCATTCGATATTCTCTTATGACTAAGAATATATTGTTTCTCTTACAAACCATCTAATAAACAAAAATAGTTCTTTCTTAATGAAGGCTTTAGTTCAAGGACATTTTTAATAGTTACAACTGGGGAAAATGTTCCTTTAAAAGATAAAATCCCTCTTACTAAATGTTCTGTGTAAATTAAAACATATAGTGTATTTCTTGTCTTAGTAGAAAGGATCGAAGCACATGCATAAGAAGAAACTAAGAGCTCATGGGGAACCAACATGAAGAGAAGGATTTCAATATCAGATTAGAAAGGAAAAGCATTAGAAAATAAGGATTTTCTATTATAATTGTGAATATCTAGGAAGATAAAATATGAGGATTGGTAAAAAGGAAAACAATGCAAATAAAAGCAAGAATAAAATATTGAACACATAAATTACCACATATGAAAATCCTATCTCATAGAACACTTTCATATACCTGAGACTACATAAAAATCGTGACTAAGGAGTTGCAAATAAAATGAAAAAACAACAAAGTTCAAGTAGTGACTTAAAGCCTATATGCATTCATAAATTTTCTATGGAAATAAATTGTCCAAATACAACATTTATAATAATCACCATAATCAAAATATTTAAGCAAGGTTTACTAGTGGCTTAAAAACCCATGGTAAGTTAGGTGTTTCAATAAATTCTACAAATAAAAAAGAATAAGAGATAATCATAACTAATAAGGTCAATATAAAGAGATATCCAAAGAAAACATATTTTAGTAAGGTTAAAGCCATGAATAACAAATAAGTTATGCATAAGAAAGTTGTACAAGAGCATGGCCAAACCATAAGTGGCCTTAGAAAAATAATTAAGCTAATTTTTAACCAAAGGAAAACCCAAATATAACATTCACTCTACACTTTTAGAATTGACGTGGACTTGTAAATATACTAGGAATTAACAATATCTATGAGTAATGTGTTACTAATCTTTTCATAATGAAGAGAGACTAAATTTATTGAGAACATTGAACCAATGTCAAAACATAAACTTTTTGGGTAGGGCATTCCCTCAAAAGGAAAGTGAAATCACATTATATCTCTATCTCAAACCTTTACGCTAACTAAAATAGAGTGGATGGAAATTTCTATAAAGAAAGGAGTTAGGAAGTCACATTATAACTCTACCTAGCTCAATCTATTACACTAACTAAAAATAGAGTGGATAAGGAATTTATACCGGAAAAGAAGAGTTAGGAAATCACATTATAACTCTACCTAGAACCTCGAGACCAAGGAAAATAAAGATTAATTTAAATTCCCTTGTCCTTTAGTTCACACTAATCCTATACATAAGAGCTCAATTGGAGGAAAATAGAACTATGAAAGGTCAAACTCTTAAGTAAAAATTCCAAGCAAAGTAGCCAAGTAATATTTGGCCATAAATAAAGATCTAAGAGTATTATGTCTATCTAGGAAACACCAAACAACAACAGAATTACTGTAATAATATACTTGAATGACAGAAGAAAATTTGAAAAACATAATCAAAGCTTGGTATTATGAAACTTACCCAAAACACTTAATAAAATATGGAAGGTAGCCATAGAATAGGTGAAGAGGTTAACCACAGAAGAGAATAGGAATTACCTTTATTCAAAATTTAGCAAAGTATGGGGTTGGAAGAATGAGAGCAACAAGAAGGACATAAAAATCAATAACCTTTCACTCATTGGGAAACCAGAAAAAGCACACTCTTTCCTTAAAAACATGGAAGTAGAAAAGGGAAACATCTAAAAAACTAGGAAAGAAGGAAACATCTCAATATGTTGGTTATCTAATAATGCATTTGATTTTATCTTTTGTAATTGCAAAAATAAAATAAGGAGAATGGTTACCATTTGTTATAAAATTCTCATCTCTTCCTCATAATAAGAAGCTGTGGTATTTTTTCGAGAACTATGTTATTCCCTTATAATATCTTGGAAGCCATCTTTTTGTTCGAAGATTTTAAGGGTTATACATTTCAATCCCATTCGGTGGATGAAAATCATACGCTATCGAAGAGCCCTCACTGCCAGACACGCTAGTAAATGATTTAGCTACGGCTCTTCAAGAGCTAATTACGCTACGAGAATAACAACATCCTCCGGGGAAAATGCGACTTGATACACGCTTTCAGCTGCCCAAATTCTCGGGAGAATGAATAGTGAGGGTGTGGTCAACTGCCGTCTCTCCAACTATTTGGGAACACATCCCGATGATGAAAGAGGAGATTAAACTTTAGATCTCAGTCTACAATTGAAAGGCATAGCAAAAACATGGTGGGATACTCATCTTAGGAATATGTCCTTGGTTGTAGAACTTCAAAGAACCGATCGAGATCGGATCATCGCATATCACATCTTGGAATATCTTTTTCTAGGCCTTACGAAGATGCTTCTATCCTCCGGGATATATACAAAATCTCCTTGCCAAATGGTTACAACTTCGACAACTACCCAATCAATCAATGCAAACTTACATTGATGTCTTCTTTAAATTACACATTAAACTTCATATATACGATCCGAAGAGGGTACTATTATCAAATTTAATTACGGTTTGCTAATTCCTTTTTGACGTGAAGTTGAGTTGTTCGATAGTGCTTCATTATACGAGGCCTTTATTTGATTTGTGGTTGTGGAATGCAAAGTGGGTACTTGAATCCGATCCCCTCCAAGCCGAAATGGTCCATCTCCCTCTAGTTCTTCTAATGTTGCCTCGGCCTCATCCCCCACCGTCATAATACCCACCGGTGAACATTTCGTATGACCAACTCACATGCTTCTCTGAGATTTTAGGAGTACTAAAATATGTGCCCTCCACCAGAGACTCTTTTTACGGAGGTTGAACATCCAAATGCCACTACCACACTGCATTTTCTAAATCCTATAGAAGTGGACCCCTCTCTCATCCTCATGATGGCTAATGCAACAAATACCTCTTGTTACACCTTTGTTTACCTATAATTTTCAAATCAAACATGATTTGGCCATGCTTATTCTTCATAATGGAAGTCAAAAGAATCTTGTGTGGAAGAACTTAGTTGAAAGCCTTTGCCTTCCCACCCTCCTCACCCACACATTATCGACTAGGTTGGCTAAAAAATGATGGTCCTCATCTTACCATCTCCCAATGTTGTGATGTCACATTTTCTATTGGAACTTTTCGTGGTATTGTAGTATGTGATGTTTCTCCTACGGATTGTGTTGATTTATTGCTAAGCATTCCATACCAAAAGGCTCGAGATGTTGTGTATCATGCTACAAATCACCAATACCACTTGCGGCACAATGGGTAAACCTATGCGCTAACATCCTCAACTATCACATCAACTTCAACTTTCCATTGGCAAAGCTCCCATTATGGGAGTTAATTCAAACCAAGTTGTTTCTTTGTGCTTTGTTTCTTCTATCGAGACAACCTCACCAATCGGAGTCCCTCCTACAAGGCTCCTCTCCTCCACGAATTTGTACATGTCTTCACCCATCCCACATGGCTATTCCCATCACACTCTCTTGGACACCAGATCGTATTCCTGGTGCTTCCTTACCCAATACCCCATCTTATCGCCTTGCTCCTCAAGAGGCACCCAAGGGAATACCAAATTTAAATTGTTACATACGGGTCATATTGAGACTTCATCCTCTCCATGTGCATCTCCAAATTTTATTATTCTCGAAAAAGGTTATGCAGATTTTCCTCGTGGTAAACTATCGATCACTTAATAAAACCCCTTGTTAAAAACCGCTACCCCCTTCCACCCCGTAAGGATTTTTTGGACCACTTACACGAGGCTTTTTTTCTTCACAAATAGTTTAACTATAGGTTACCATCAATTTTGCATGCATGAGGCTGACACATGGAAAAAATACTTTGAAAACAAAGTTTGGGTTATTTGAATGGTTGGTCATGCCATTTGGACTAACCAATGCACGAACCACCTTTATGAGATTCATTAATGATGTTTTTCGGGGCACATTTGGGTAAGTTTGTGGTCATATACCTTGATAAATTTTAGTATTCAATAAATCTGAAGACCATCTTGAGCATGTTCCCACCATACTTGAATTATTGTGAGCACATGACCTTCGGGTCAAATAAAAAGAAATTATATTTTTGGCAAACATCAATTTAATATTTGGGATTTATTATTGACAACACAGTTCGCCTAGATCCCTCTCGTGTACAAGCTTTAGCGCAATGGCCCAGAACCTCTTCCAATGCACATGACCTCAAGAGCTTCATGGGAGGTATTAATTTCTACACAAATTTTGTCTCTCTCATTTCTCACAATTAGCTTTCCATTGCACTAGTTACCTCATCAAGCAAAGCTTATTTGGGATGTCGAATACGAGGGCGTAGTTTGCTCAACTCAAGAATGACTTATGCTATGTCCTTTTCCTTCATTTTCCAGCTATGGGCGAATCAACCATTTGAGATGGAACATTATGCCTCTCAATTCTCCATTGGAGTTTTTCTTAAATAGAGAGCGCACCCTGCGGCATGTACCATTACGGGAGCACTTGCGGATACTAGCTCATGTACAACACCCATGACAAGGAATTCTACGGTTTAGTACGAAGCTTTGAAGTAATGGTGCCATTACATTCTTGGCAAAGAGACCATCCTCCAAATAGATCATTATTCGTTAATCTTCATCAACTCACGATGCAACATTCAAGAGAAACGCCATTTAAAGTGGACTAATTACATTCCAAAAATTCCATTTGGTGATTAAATATAAGAAGGGGACAAGTAATAAGATGGTTGATTTGTTAAGTCTACTACCTACTAAGGTCCTACACATTTTAGATGTGGGTTGTGCTGCATATGATGCTTGGAAAGATATGTATGCAACAAATCCGAGTCTTTGGTGAGATATGGGAAGCTCTAAGGTAGCCTACGGTCATAAACCAAACTCCTTTCTTGTTCATTTGTGATGGTTAGTTGTATAAATGAAACAACTATGTGTGCCACAATCTCATGATCATCTCCTTCTCATGTCCCCGAAGCACATGCCTCTTCATGCGGAGGGCATTTGGCACAACCAAGACCATTCTCAATCTTCATGCCACTTATATTGACTTCCCTTACCCAAGCTAGTGGAAAAATTTATTTTTGTACGTTCTCTTTCTTCACAAAGCAAACCCTCAAGCCGTAAGCATGGTTTGTATCATCCATTACCAATTCCCTCTCATCCTTGGGAATCATTTCCATGGAATTTTTAAGTGGCCTTCCTACTAATTTTCACAAAGTGTGCTATCTCGGTAGTGGTATCTAGTTTCTACAAGATGGCTATATTTCTTCTGTCATAAGACTACTTACATTGTTTAGGCTGAGATCTCTTCTTCGAGCATGTGTACCTTGGTTTTCCGGAAGTAGCATTATTTCTCACCGTGACTCATTTTATCAGGTATATTTTGGCGTACTCTTTAGTATTTGTTGGGATTTCAACTTCATTTCTCCTTGCCTTCCACCCACAAACGAGATGGACAAATTGAAGTTGTCGATAATACTTTGGTTCACTCACTTCGTAGCTATTTTCCAAAAGAAAATAGTGGGATACCTATTTTCACATCATTCAACATAGTTACAATCACGCAACACACTCCTGTTGGTTTCTCACCCTTTGAGGTTTTCCTTGAGTTTCAACCAAGTGCACCCTCTAAGATGCCACTCACGATCACCCCTTGTGGGCATGCACATCAACAACACGAACAAAAATCATCTCATCATTTTATACTCCATTTCTTAATGCCAAACTCGAAGTAATTGCTACTTTGCAAATGTCAGATCGCACCAAACAAGTCATGACATCAAACACCCTTGTATTTTCAACTTTGATATCATGTGTGGCTCTTGTTGGACAAACAACTCTTGAGGAGCCAGCATCACCGTTTGCACCCTCTACATTAAGCACGTATATTGTTCTGGAACACATTGAAGAAAATTCATATCGCTTGGACTTGCCTTCCTAGCTTGGCATCCATGATGTGCTTAATGTTAATAATCTCAAACTATTTGAACCACCTCACCTTGAGGAATATGTTACAATTTGTCATTCGGTCGATAATATTCCATATTTCAAGCTATCCTCTACTCAAAGATAAAATTACGGACTCGAAATGGAATACATAGCTGACAACCATACTTCTCATATACGGTTGGTCGGACGAGACAAACACTATTGCAACCAAAATGGATGACTACGAAACATTGCGACTCCCCCCTCATTTGGTGGAGGAAGGAGGACGCTTTACGATCTAAAGAGGGAGGAATTGGGTAACCAAGAAGGACACAAGAATCGGTAACCTCTCCTTTGATTGGGCAACCAATAAATGGCACACTCTTCCCCTGGTGAAACATCTAAAAGGTAAGAAAGAGGAAACATACGAAAAACTAGGAAAGAAACATCTCAATATATTGGCTTTATCTACTAATGCATTTGATTTTATCTTTGTAATTACAAGATAAAAAATAAGGAGAATAGTGCATTGTTTATAAAATGGCCATCTCTTCCTCATAAGAAAGATTGGTATTGTTTCAAGCGGCGGGTTATTCCTTTTTTATGTCTATATTCTCTTATGTGATTCTGCATCAAAAGAACCTAGTTACATAGCTATAACAACAATGAACCCTGGGAGAGAGGTCCATAAGCGAAAACCCAAACCTAACTTGAATCACAACTAGATCTAGAAGGTCAATCCATGAAGGTCCATTGAAGAATAACATAGACATGAGACGAGGTGCGTAGCTTCATTCTACCAATTAAATGGCTCGACATAACCAATATGGTCGAAGCCTTAGTTTCGGATGATGTATCTAGTATTAAATAGAAACAATTTTGGATTTATTAGGAATTCCATGTGGTATGGTGGAACTACATGATAATATAAGGTTTGATAAAGCTTTGACTCTAGTGAACAGGTTGCAATAACAATATTACAATAACAAGAAGGGGAAGGAAGCATGGGAATGACTCAGCAAAAATTGGGAGCTTGGTTATATATATACATAAAAATATAAATTAAAGATAATTAAAAACTGTTTTTTATGAGCAAATGGAAATGAGTAAATTCCATAGTATTTTAATATGGCAACTTTTGGAACACACAATCTTGTATGAAAACTTTCTCTAAGATATTTAGAAGGAGATAAAGTATAAGTTTAGTTATAGATAAATAGGACTATAGTTAAATTGAAAAATAAGGATGGTTAAAAGACTCTTTTTTAGAACTTGAAAGTAGTTGTATTGCAATAGGGCATTGAGGTAGACTATAGACTACAAAGGGTCTTACAAAAGAATGATGGCGAGAGAAAAAAATGTAAGAATGAAAAATGAGCTGATCTTATGTTAAGACTTAGCGATCAAGCCATAATCTAATCATTACAAAGAGAATATAAGAAACTATTTTGCTATAAACCTTGAAGTATTAATTATTTGAAAAAGTTTAGACATGTAGAAAAAGAGAAAGAAATTGGTATGTATTTTAGGTTCATTACAATTTTGGTTATCTTTTTCTTAGTAAGTAAAGGATAGGTTCCATTTAATCATTAAAAGACCATGGGACTTTAGAACCAAAACCTCCATTTAGCACATTATTCTTAGCAATATCTATTTCTCAAACCTATCATTCAATCTATGCTATAAGCTAGAAGTATTGCTTTTGAAAAAACTAAAATATTTATTTTCCAATATATCTAACGAGACCCAGAAGAAAATGACGAGATTTATACCCATAAATCTAAAAATGCCCAATAGTTAAAACAACATTATTGATAAAAATGAAAAATTTAAAACCTTAAAAACTTTAGACTTCCTACATTTTTAATAAAATTACGCATGTTACAGGACGGAAAAAAACTACAACATAAAAATAAACTATTTTAATCGATAAAATATACGAATAACAAAAAAAGCAATGTAAAAAAACCAATTAAAATATACAAAATGAAAATAAAAACAAAGAAACGTACTTCAATTCATATTCTCTACTCGACACGAAATTCTGAAATACATCCTAATATGATTACCAGATGTACCTCGACTTTTAGCCATCTCCAAATTTACTTTGTGGGCTTGTTTAATCATTTTCTCAGTATCATAGCCACTCAATTTGTAGCTCTTGTTTATACATTCATTTTATTCGTAAATTACACCTTCACGGTTACCTTGGAAGTCCCCTCAAGATGATTTTCGGATTATGCAATGGGGCCTTAATGTACAAGGCTCGAAGATTCATTCCCGTAACCCTATGAATGGACCAAGTTTGCATAGAAAGCAATTATAGAAATACAACATTTACAACGATTTCCATAATCAAAATATTGTCGAAATAATAGAAATAATTAGAATGCATTAAATCTAAATAGATATTTAAATCTAAAAAATTTAGAAAAATAATTAAGTTAACATTTTAATCAAAGTAGAACTCAATTTAGGCTACCTTGAAGCGATGAAATTACTAGGAATTAATAAGAAATAGGTAATACTATTACTACTAATATAAAGAATAGAGATAAATTTATTGATAAGATAAAATGTGTCAAATACTTAATTTTTACACCAACAAAATTAGAGTGGAGAAAGCCATATTATAATTTTGCTTGAAATTTTTACCCCAACAAAAATAGAGTGGATAGTTCATTTTTATAAAAAAAAAGAGAAAGAAATTAAAAGTCATATTATAAATCTACTTCCATCCTTTACAAAAAAAAAATACACATTAAATTAAAAACCCTTGTCCTATACATAAAGCCTATACATAAAAGAAAGAAATATTTTTAGACAACACGGATACAAAAGTATACTCATTAGCAAACACAAAGTGCAAGGAACAACAACATCAAGAACATGCAATTTATTCAAAGTGAAAAGTGCCGCAATTTATTCAAAGTGCTGCGGTGAATGCATATCCCCCTCTCCCTCGTCATCGACAAGCGGGGATCCCCCTCTCTGTGAACGACTACCATCAAGCGGGGATCGTCTTTCGCGGTCTGTGGAGTCAGCTTTCTTTTCATTTCAGCAGTAGGTACGGGTATACGTATCTTTATGATCATAAAGCTTCTTGAGCTTCTCTTGATCATAAAACTACCGGTTAGTCGATTTCTAGGTCTTCTAGATCTTGCTGCCTCGGCTTTGTTTCTTGGATCATACGACATGTTCATAAGATTGCCTTTATTTGTAATCATGCTCGGAGTTTTTGTTACGGTTACGATTCATGTTCCCGGAGACTCTATTACTCAATCATTCTATTTTAATAAACCTACCTAATTCCACACAAAAAGGGAAGAATAAGTAGACGGAAGATCAAGGATAGTGTTGAAACCAACAATAACAACAACTTTTAAGGGCATCAAACTTGGAGCAATCCATCCAAATCAAAACCAACGTAAACCAAGGTAAGAATAATTCGGAAAAGGAAAATAAGAATAGTAGTCGAATGCCATTCTTGTGTCATTGGCAAATAATATGGATACTATAGCCATCATTACCCTAAAATCCCTAAGTTGAAACTTGATAGACATGAGAGAAGCTAGGGTGTAGCGGTGAGAAAATATGACTTTCCATAACGGAAAAATATATTTCCCCGCATCAATTGCTACTAAATATGAGATTGGTCTATCCTAACATCAAAATAAAATAGGGGTAGTTCTAATGACACGTTATACATGACATCTACATGCAATGAACATATAACTTGCTCTAAAATCATAGTGAAGGTATTTGAACCCCTTCAAAACATAATCCCTCAATACAAACTATACCGAATTACCAATACAACTACACCACCTTTAACCATAAAACAAACTCCCATTAAACCTATGTCCAAAATGGTGAATGGAAACCATAAAACAAACTCGATTGAACTATTATATCCAAAATGGTGAATGGATCATTACTTAGCACAACCCATAATTCAAGGGAAACCTACCACTATAGTATTATTGATGACCTTGCTCAATCTCCATCTCCCATTAGATTTGGGTGTTTGAAACATGTCCAACTCAATGAAAATATTTTCTTTCTATTCACCCTTAATCACATTTGATTTGGACAATTTAGAACCACAAATACACTCCATAGTCACATTCAATATTCCACTCGGCATTCAAAATGTCACTATTCATTATTATATTGTTGATGATGGGGCATCCACATATATCAAGTCCAAGTCGGTTTGGAAAAAAGTAGGATCTCCAAACTCATTACTTCCTTCTTAGCATTGAGGGTATATGATAGTCGCCCATTATCACTTGTGGAATTTTGCTTGGTCTCCTATTGAACTACTTTCTAGAAAGACACTTCTCATAGATATTAAATTACTTTATGCCCCTCTTGATTAAAACATCTTGTTTGGAAAAAGTTACATGTATGCGATGAAAGTAGTGACATCATCAATATTTCTTACCATGATGTTCCTACATAATGGTAAGATAATTACCATTAACCAATTGACACATTACGAAGCAAATATGTCTTCATCGGGAGATGATACGTACCCATTGTAGGGTCCCAAAATCAATTAGTCTCTTGCTTGAATGAAGTAATTCTGAAAATTTTCAAAGCTTCATCTCTTGTCAACACATACATAGTAGACCCACCCAGGTCATCGGACGGTTTTTGCATCTACTATATGTGGTAACCAAAATCAAGACATTGAACCACTAAATTTGGAAACACGCAATGATGTGACAAGGGAAACTATTTTACCCCTTATTTGATTACTCATATCCTTTCCTATATCCTCCACCTAGTTTCATTTCGTACCAAGTCATGGATGTAGAATACGAAATAGCCACTACTCTCTCGCTTGACTAATAAACTAGAATAATTATGACATATAAAAAACCAATGAAAGGCAATAAAACTAAAAAACATAGATCAAATGAGATCACTCCTCAACTTGTAAATCTCATATTGCTTCATCTATGTAAATACATTCTTATATAATAAACATATTACTAATTCTATTTTTATCAAATACTAATTATTTATTCTCACTAGTGCCAACAATTATGAACAACGGCCATCCTAATAATTTGCTGCACTAATTCTTAAAAACAGGAATCACAAAATGCAACACTAATTTTAGCAATTACATAAATATTTAAGCATTATTCTCAACCTCACCCTTAATGCTTAATGAGGGACTTACTAACTTATCTCTTAGTGCCAAAAACTGATCTTTTGCAACTTCTTTGGTGAAGATATCACTAGTGATGCCAGTATTTATGTGCTTCAATTCAACATATTCTTCTTGCACCAAATCCCGAATAGTGATATTTCATGTCAAAATTCTTTGTCCTACTATGATGAACTAGATTCTTTGCTAACTTGATGGCGCTTACATTATCAAAATAAATCATTGTAAGCTAAATTTGCTTCTCTCAATTTCTTCCAAGAATTTTACTGAACCCAAAACGTATGTGATAATTGCAACATACTCCACTTCTATGGATGAGAGGACAACAGATTCTTTGTTTTCTTGAGGTCCAAGTAAACAAAACAAAACCGAAGAGAAACAATTTCCCGAGATGTGGACTTACGAGTCATCCTACCTCCCAATCTGAATCACTAAATCAAACAAGATGAACTTTCAGCGGCCATCATCAAATCCAAAATTTAGAGTGTCTTTCACATACCCAGCAAAATTACGTTGGCCTTCATATGTATTTGAGATGGATTTAATGTATACCTTGAAACAAGTGGCGAAATGCAATATCGGATCTTGTGTGGGTTAGAGAACATCGAAACTCCCCATGATACTTTTGTAAGTTGTCTCATCAACTAAATCGGCACCATCATCACTACATAATACAACTCCTTGAGAACTTAGAGTAGGGGATCCATTACAATCAAGCATATCAAATTTATTCAACATATCATGTGCATACCTTATGCGGAAAATGAAAATTTGATCCTTAGTTTGATAAACCTCCCATTCTGAAAATATTTCATGAGACCTAGATCTTTCATGTCAAATTCATTCATCATAGCAACTTTGAACTCATTATTCATTTTGGAACTACCCATATGCAATAGATCATCAACATACAAACTTATGATCAAAATATCAATAAATTTTGTTTGTATTAAAGGGTAGGATCATTCTTACTTCTGCGGAAGCCTTTCTTGTGAAAGTATCCATCGATCTAGCATACCATGCTCTTGGTGTACTTGAGACCATACAAAGCCTTCTTCAAATTGTAGACATTATTCTCTTTTCCTTCCACTTCGAAACCTTATGGATACTCCACATATACTTCCTCTTCTAAGTACCCATTCAAGAAGGCACTTTTCACGTCCATGTGATGCTCCACCTTTTCACAAGACTCTTAATGAAATCAACATTCTAATGATCTCTTGTCTTGCTACTCGTGCAAATGTCTCTTCATAATCAATTCTATGCACTTTTTATTGTGAATCCTTTGAAAACTAATCTTGCCTTGTGTCTTTCCATACTCCCCATCTTCAGTAATTTGGTCTTGTAGACCCATTTGGTGCCAATATTTTTCTTGTCATGCGAAGCTGCAGCCAGTTCCCAAGTGTCATTCCTATGAATGGAATCTATCTCTTCTTGCATGGCTTGCACCCAAACCTCATTTGTACATCCATCTTCAAAACATGATGGTTCAAAATCATCCTTGGCTAATAAAGAAAAATTCATTGTCTCACCTATTGGGTTTTCGTCATGTGATTGATTGTAGTCCTGCGATATATGTCACTCAATCTCCTTACCTTCCTTGTAGAACTTGGAAGAAGTTGGACTTGAACTTGATGCGATGAAGGCTGAAGTGAAGGACTACTTGGTGGAGTTAAACTACTAGATACGAAGCATTAGTTGGTTGCTCAATATCAGAAATTATATGTAAACAAAAAAAAAATTTGTCTTCTCAACATGGCCTTTTTGATGACCATAAACTCCCCCTTCATCAAAAATTACATCTCTTGATACAATAAGATTTTTTAGTGGGGGGATTATACAATTTATAAGCCTTGCTTGTCTCACTATACCCAATGAAAATGCATAACTCACTCTTTGCATAATTTTTTTCCTATTTTTATCGAATTTTTGCTTTCGCCAGGACAACGAAAACTTTGAAATGATTAACATTGACTTTTTTTTCATACCAAGCTTCATAAGTCATCTTCTCTAGTGCACTAGTGAGACTACGATTGAGGGATGTACCTTTCTTCATGGCTATTCCCCATCTCCCCAATAAGTGCTCATTCCCTTAGTTTGTAACATGCACCTTGCCATTTCAACCACGGTCACGATTCTTCCGTTCGGCTACGCCATTCTGTTGGGGTGTGTATTTTGTAGTATGTTGCCTCCGGTACCATTCATATCACAATAACTCTCGGGAAAGATTTTGAGAAGAATTCTCCTCACAGTCGGTCCACAAACATTGATCTTGGACCCTTTCTCATTTTCTACAAGTGCCTTGAACTTTTTTGAATGTATCCATGGCTTCACTTTTGGCCTTGAGAAAAATATACCCAACAATTTCGTGATTAATCATCGATAAAAGTGATGAAATATGATGACTTACCCAAACTATTAGTCTGCATATACCAATAGGACCACATATGTACGAATGAACAAGTCGGAAGTGGGTGATGAGCCCTCCATGCATTTTCCCCTTTTAGGGAACCTTTCCCTTGCATGCTTTCCTTTAGGACATCCTTCACAAACTCATATTCTCCTCCTACCTTGGGAAAACCGAAACTAATGCATTTGAGGTTAGAAGCTTCAAAGTGTGAAAATTTAAATGCCCATACACGAGATGCTGCAGCCAACGGATACTCATAAGCCATATTTGCGAGGGTGTTTTCTATTTTTTTCATCAAACCTTAAAGGAAACATCCTATTTCTTGTCATAGGCACAACAATGATCACCCTATTTCCTTATTCTTATCATGAATAGTACCATGTATTATTTTAAAGACTACTTTATGATTTTTCTCACATAGGCCCTTAGCAGCAACAAATTGTGCTTCAATTGTGGAATATAATAAATATCATGAATACTCTTTATACCTTCTTTTTTTGGATCTCATAGCTCCTTTGGCAACAACCTCCAAATATTTATCATCACCAAGCTTGACAGCTTAGATTTAAAACTTCCATCCTTGGTGAAAAACAATTTCTCATTCACTGTCATATGGTTAGAGCATCCGGAATCTATGTACAAAACATCTTTACTAGTATTTTCAACTTTGGCATAAGATAAAAATAAGTGATCTCGAGGATACTCATTACTTTCTTGAGCATAGTTAGCATTTTTACCTTCTTTCAATCTACATTCTCTTTCAAAGTGGCCATATCTATTACAATGGTAACATTGAACATTTCTCTTATCAAATCTACCTCTACCTCTTCCTCTAAAACTACCCTCTTCCTCTTGAGTCACCTTTGCCTATACCTCTAGAAAATTTTTGGCTTTGCCATTTACCTCGATCTTGATTGGTTTGGCACACTATTGCTACTTGCATCTTCATTATGTGCTTAATTTGTAATTTAGAGGAAAAATATTTCTCAACAACTTCAAAAGTTTCTTTCAATCTTTCTTCATGACACATGAGAGATCTGACCAATTGATAAAACATTGGTGTGTCAAATCCTTGCTTTCTTCTAATATTATGGCAACATTATTCCATCTAGGTGTTAAATATCTCAATACCTTTTTTTATTAAAACTTCATTACTTACGGGTTCCCCAAGTGTAGCCATTTTATTTGCCACATATTTGACTCTCACACAATAGTCACTTATACTTTCGGCTTCTTGCATCTTGATTCTCGAACTCTCTCTTCAATGTCAGCAGCCACCTTAGCAGTCTTCTGTGGTAAGCTTCTTGAAGAGTCTTCCAGTCTCTTTGTGAGTTTTTGCTCGATATTCGTGGAAATAAGCTCTTATCGAAACTATCTAAATGTGAAACAATGCTTGAGCATTCTTCTTCTTGCTTCCTTTCTTGTTGTTTTTCATTGAAGTTTGTAGAGGGCACTCCAATCTCTGGATCATCATAACACGATTCAACAATCTCCCACAAATATTTTCCAATCAAAAAGGTCGGCATCTTAATGCACCAATAATCATAATCGTTCCCATCAAATTCTCTGGAACATGCATGTTAGAATTCGACGTTTTTAACTTTGGTGAAATTCCAACAATTAAAAAATTAACCCAAAACAATTTTTACCTTTCCGATACCAATTGTAGAATGCGAAATGTACTTGCTCTCAATAGCTAATAAACTAGAAGAATTATGACATATAAAAAACCAATGAAATACAATAAAACTAAAAAAACACGAATCCAAATGAGATCACTCCTCAACTTTTATATCTCACATTGCTTCATCATGTAAATACATTCTTATATAATAAACCTATTACTAATTCTATTTTTTATCAAATACTAATTATTTATTCTCACTACTACCAATGATTTTGAGCACTAGCCATCCTAATAATTTGTTGCACTAATTCTTAATAACATAGAATCACAAAAATGTAGCAATAATTTCAACAATTACATAAATATTTAAGCATTATTCTCAACAATAAAACCTAGCCTTATAGAATAGGAGCTCTCTAAATAATGGTTATTTTATATGTGGCACCCTAAGCCATCTCAACTAGCTCATATATCACATCTATGGGATTGGTGATACAAACCCCCCTTAGAAAACCTTACCACATACTAATACTTTCATCCACACTTGAGAGTGCCCTGAAAATTAAACTAGAGCCAGAGAAGAATACACTCGCGCTGCCTTCTCCTAGGATACCTCCCCAATTTTCATTATGTGATATAATAAGGCACCCTACCAACCAATACTCATCATTGGAAGAAATGAAAGCCCTTATTCATGCCCCAAAAATCACCCTTTCCCCCCTCCCTCCTCGGAGAAAGGGCCTGACTTATCTCACAATAAGGGATTAAGCACTAATCAACATTGGTTCCATTTTCACGGAAAACTAGCATTATACTCATCATTTATGTGATCTCCCTTTATATTAGGATGCATTGGTCACAATTCACCAAGATAGTATAGTCACTCGATCACTTCTCATTGCATTCCCTAGTGAGAATGCACAGCAAAACTTTACCACATCTTAGAGGAAGACATTAGTAGGTAGCACACCCATGTGTTATTTTCATCATACTACCCATTCTAAAATTAATCCCCACCAAGATGAAGAAGAAGAATACAAACAAAAATGATTTAAAACTTACCTCTTCATATGGCCTATACCATGGATAAATTTGATCAATCGTATCAAATTTGAAACAAATTCTATATTTTGTTATTCCCCTCTTTCCCAACCCCTTGGCTTGAACACGAAACAAGCTAGGGCACAAACAAGAGAATTTTCATATTTACGATTTGGCTTGCACACAAAAACAAGTTAGGGCACAAACACTAGAATTTTCATATTTACACAAGACATGCATACCACACATGTCATTTCACACACATTTCTCATAGGTCTAGAGGGTGATGGGTTATGTTGCAAAAAATTGATGTGGACTCATTTGTTCTTTTCCTTGCATAAAATAAAGCCAATATTGACTTGTGGCATTCACACACTACAAGAATACCTCCTTTGGTTGTTCCTTTAACCTCACCATTAGGAGTTATGAGTGAAGCATCCTTGTAAACTATACGCTACATAGTTGCAAAAATTAAGCCACGTACTATACACACACATGTGATATTTGAACCAACACTTCCCATGTCTCATCCACATGTCCATTTCTTCATATGTTGGGCATTTTACCATAGCATGACATAAAAGACATGCAAACTAGAGGTCTTTAATCTTAGGATGACTATCTCACTTTGGCTAGTAATAGATCAACACCTTCGGGAATATTGTCCCCTCGGACCCTAGTGTTGATGACACACAAAATCATATTCACTTCATTTCTTCTTTGGTAAAACTTTGATTAAAGTATTTTCTCATTTTTTCCATAGTGTTAATATCACTTCGCCCATTGTGAAGGTTCCACCATCTATGACTCCATGAGATCCACCATACATGAATTATTTACATATCTTAGTTCTGCACGAAAGTGCAGAATCAATCCCCTTCTTTTCCCTTTAGCACTAACATATTCCAACAAATGCCTCATGACCTTTCATCACCTCCATTATCATTTTCAAACTCATTTCATTATTACAATGAATCCTAGAAATTACGATGAAATATGAATGTAAATCGAGGATTCCACATGTATTATCACTCTTTCTTATTCCCAAAAAAAATCATTCACACCTAATGACACACCCACTAACACCATATGTGCATTATATATATTTACTACTTAGACAAGATGCATATTGGCAAAAACACTATTCAAACACCAAATATTTTGAAAAAAACATGTCGAATATCCTTTAGACATCTCAACCAAGCATGACATCATTGAAGATATCTCGGTAGGGGTAACTTGATCACACGAAGAAGTTGCCTCATACAAACCCATTTCCAAGACTTTATGGACGTGTTTTCTTGGTTGTGTTAAAGTGGATAGCATTATCCCTATACACATTGTAGAGAACCACATCAACACGTTGCCTCACACATACACATTGTTAGGAAAAAACAATTCAAGTTCCATGTATCCAAAAGGTTGACAATCGAATAAGAATTTGATAAGCTACATACTTTTTGTTTCATTTACCATATGCTACACATATTGGGTTTCCGGCCCTTAAGAATAATGAATAAATAGGTTAATATACCATTTGTACTCATTTTTATGGCGAACAAATCCTACCTAAGGATAATTATCTCACCTCCTTTATTGATTAAGTAATTGACACTTGTCAAAGCTTTGTCCTTCATGGACTAACTTCTTAAAGGAATGCAATTTGATTCTAATACACCATGCATATAAGTACAAAACACCTTTTAGCACCCCATTGATACCACCTTGTGGATCTTAGCCTCATTCTTCAACTTTGTGGGTGACACAATTTATGCTTGAAATATCTCAAGTGTGTTTTCCATGTAAATGAAAGAAGATTGTTGGGATTAATTGTCTCCCTCTAGGGCATGAGAGTTCACCTTTGAAACTCCAAGCCATTCACAAGATCTCACCATCTAAAACATTGAAGAAACTATAAATTTTGTAGGGTAAGGCTAATTTCATATGCCACTTTTTTATTGATTGTGCCCCACATGTGTTCCTGCTCCTTATTCATAAGTATGTCCAATTGCGATGGGATGAGTAAGATAAATAGTAATTGAGGCTTTGAAAGACACATTGTCACAAACAACATTAATAAGCTAGCTTGACCCCATGAAAAGGTATACGCCCTCTACCTCTCATGATCTCAGGTAGTCATAGAAGATGTGTTAGTCGAAAGGCATTCATAATAGAGAAAAGTGGCATCTATTACATCAACAAAAACCTCTCAAGACTTGCTTTGAATTATGAGCTAGTTGAAGACATCCTTAGCCTTCATACACTCACCATAAGCTTCAGCATTAAATTATATTTTAGACCACCACCATCATTGATGTTATCAATCCCATGTGATACTTTCTTGCTCATATTATGTTGAATGATAAATAGCCTCATGGGTTGTTATTATGCAAGAATTTGATTCAAATTTTTCTTCTTCTAAAAAGCAAGCTCTCATCCTTCTTGAATTCTTTTTTGATATTCATATGAATCCCAAGGATCACTTGTTAATGATGCTCTCCTAACAAACACTTTCTCATTTTAAGGATAGAAAATCCTAGATATGACAACATTCTCCTCTACTTATCAATGCAAAATTTCAATCCCTAGCTCACACATGATGATCAATGACCCATACCATCAAGTAGCATGCTACCTCCTCATGAGAGACATTTTATATCATCGAGCCATGGACACCATTATACATTTATGGATTGCACTTAACTAAGTTGAAAGTCTTAAATGACTACCATAGTGGATCATATAGTGGCCACCTCATAGGAATCGTCATAGCCCAAAATATCCTTGGCATTCATGTCGACTTTAATTGTATCCAAGTAATTAAATAATATGAACACTACCAATGATAAGCCCATAACGCAAGAGTCCCTCTTGCTCCTTTACAACTTGTTATTCGGTAGCTTCTATAAGTAGGAATTGAATTCATGACTTGCAACCCATATCCAAAAAATGTCCACAAGTACATAATAGTCATTATTGACTACTTTATCAAGTGGAATGAATGTTGATATTGTCACTTGATTTTGCTTTAAACTTGTCATCATAGGGTTAAACGTCCCCAAGGAACTAGTCTCTCGCCATCGAAAACATTTTGGGAATGAGATTTTCAATCGGTTATCTCGACTCCTTGGGTTTACACGAGTTTCTTCCCCACAATACACCTAGTCCAATGGTTAGGTAGAAGCTTTAAACAAAGTCCTCAAAACAATGTTATCTTGTATGGTGAACATAACTAGCACCACATGCTTTTCTTGGCCTTATGGGCATACCATACCTCGATCAAAATATACATTAGCTTTACTCCTTTTGAATTCTTCTATGGTTTTGACGTGGTAGTGAATATGGATTTTGAGATCGCAAGCAAGTAGATCAAGATTCTCCAAGACACTTATCCATTAGAAAAAAGGCTCATCCAATTGGAATGTGTCAATGAAAAGTCAAAGAAATTACTTTAGCATAATGAATCCCCAAAAAATTGAACCAAATATTCCTTTCATCACAATGTCACCACTAACTCATTTAATAAGAGGGGGATTTATTGCTTAGGTACAATGTCACCAACAAAGCTCTAAGAGAAAAAGATCTTGAAACTCTATGGAAAGGACCATACATTGTTAAACATTTCATTCTCAAAGGCTCGTACATGTTAGTACGACCTAATAAGACTTGTCTCAGACCATATCAACCAACTCTACCTTAAGAAATTTCATCCCTAACCATACATTTTTGTCCTTATGATGTATCTATGTACCATGATTTATTTTTAAGATCATGGACCATCATTGATTTACTTTTAATTTTACACTTATCATATGTCACAAATGGATCCTCACAAACTTACCACCATGGGTTAGCAGGTGCTACCTCATTGTAGGTCACAACAACATGGAAATTTACTCCCTTAATTAACTATTCCCCATTGTAATGATGCATTGAGTGGAGCCACAAATAATCAAGTTGATTATGATCCCTTCACTAACCTTATGCAGTGCCTCCTAGCTAGGTATTCATCATTTACATGTTTTTCTTCATTCCAAACTTGTCATATAGTAGTTGAATTGAACCTTCCATTTTTGTGACCGACCTTATCTCTTTTATTAATATCTACATGAATAATTGTTAGCATATGGTTTTGATTTTTATCCACATTTTTCACGTCTACTAAGACATCAAAATCATGTAAGCGAGAATCCATAGCTGATGAAATTCTAAACTAGGAAGCATTACACTTACATGTCATCATTGAAACATATAAACATAATAAAATAATCCATCACATAAATAATAATAAACATGTATCACATGTGAATATGCATAATAAAAATAAAAAAACATCAAAAATTCCGTATATCTCATATATAAATAAAAAAACAATAGTTATATGCTTTCACTAGCAATCTGAAAAAAAATAGATGATAAAAAAAATAGATTATCCTCATAATTTGTAGTTTCCATACTACATCATATATCTAAGGTTAAGGACATTCCCTACACCACTACCTAGACCCCACACTCGTTCCCCTACTCTCTGACCTAGACAAGTATGTCATAGTTGTTGTAACTAATACTCATCAAAGAATAAATGTTAAGGCACCATCATTCTTTCTATGACGTCACTCCCCAAGTGTAGCCTAGCTAGCCTCTGGTAAGCCAAACAGAAAGTAAAATCATCCTCTGTCGGGCTTAGGCTCACAACATTCAAATCTCCTTCTAAAGACCTGCCCACATATCCTTCCTTGCGGGAGAAAACGATCACTAGATGCCAAGCTATGTCACCACTATCTGCTAAGGTGGTACGTACTCCCCTCTTGAGCTCCTACTACCTTTTACCCTCTCTCGAATAATATATCCCATATCAATATGGTGTACATCATAAAAGTAAAAATATGAGAAATATAAATGTGAATAAATCTTGTACTCACCTACTGTGATTCCCCGAGTATTTGCTAGGAGGGAGAACCCTATTTCTTAGGAGGGAAAACCCATGAAGATCACCTATAAGAGATCCATTAGTGGATATGGGAATTGCGGAATCAAATTAGGGTTGGACATAAACCAACCGTCAACCTTTTGATCAAATATTGGCCCTTGCTACTTCTCAGCGATAGTTTTAGAGGTGCCCTTAACTAATTCGGGGATCCCTTGAATGTTGGATCCAATCCTATGATTAGTCACAATAGGACCACCTTCTTATACAAAATTTTGGCAAAATTTAGAAGAAAATAATCAGATCTATATTCATAAAATCTCAAAAATATATCAAAGTTAAAACAACATTATTGATAAAAAATAAACCAGAAAAAATTTAAAACCTTAAAAATTTTAGACTTCCTACAATTTTAATAAAATTATTTGTGTTTCTTTGTTTCTTTTGTAACATAAAAACTGTAACATATAAAAAACACTAATTTAATCCAATAAAATATTAAAAAAATAATAAAGAAAAAATGAATGTAAAAAAACCAATATGTGTTTCAATTCATATCCTATACTCAGAAATTCCTGAAATACATCTAATATGATTACCAAATTTACTTCTCACTTTTAGCAATCTCCAAATTTACTTTGTGTGCTTGTTTAATCATTTTCTCAATATCACTGTCGCTCAATATAACCATCTCAACTTATCGCTCTTGTTTATAGTGGTCGTGGATTCATATATACCTTCACAGTTACAATCATACTGGCTGGGGTAGTCCCGCAAAATAACTTGATCCGAAAAACAATTATTTTATATATTAATTTCTTGATCCGAAATCCGAAAAGAGGATTTTAGGATTGTCCACGAGCCTTAACGTAACGTACAACCTTCGAAGATTCACTCTCGCAACAATTTCAGGCAGGGATTTACATCGAAAGAAATTATCGAAATAGTTTAGCGAGGTTTACCATGGCTGAAAATTCCATTAAATTTATTCATAAGATGAAACTTGTGTCAAAACCGAAAGCTTCTGAGGATAAGGCAGTCAGACAAAAAGAAAAGTGAGGAAGCAACATTACTTCCAATAGAGTGGAGAAAGCAACATTATAGTTTTACTTAGACTTTTTACACCAAACAAAAATAGAGTGGATAGTCCATTTGGACTTAAAAAAAACAAAAAACCAAATTTAAAAAATCACATTATAGATCTACCTCCATCCTTTACACCAGAGAAAATAAACATTAAATTAAAAACCCTTATCCCTTAATTGGCACAAAGCCTATACAACTCACTGAGATCAAACATAACAAAAAGAAATAACAGTTATAATGAATTCAAATAAAAATTACAGAACCAAGTAATGAAGAAATATTTTCTCCAGCAACAAAGATCCAATAATACACTAGTAACAACAAAGATCCAAAAATATACTCCCTATTTTCTGGAGCAACAAAGATCCAAGAGTATACTTCCTATCCACCTTACACACTGAACAGAAACAGGAACATCACGAACTTGAAACATGGAACCTGAACAGGAACATCACGAACATGGTACATGAACATCTAGGAACAGGAACATCGAGAAACAGGAACCTGAACAGGAACATCGAGAAACAGGAACATCACGAACTTGGAACAGCAACATCTAAACATCATGAACATGGAACACTTTATTCAGAGTGCAAAGTAGTGCAGTGAATGCATTTCCATGGAAAGCCCACGTAAATCATATAAAAGACTCGCTCGCACCAACGACAAGAAACCAACTGAGGATCCCCCTCTCCTTCTCCCTCGTTATCCACAAACTAGGGACCCCCTCTCTCTGGTTATCGACAAACTGAGGATCCCCCTCTCTGTGAGCATTATCACCATTCTTTCGGGGTCTGCCTCGCTCCTTTCTTTTCACTTCAACCGTAGGCTCTTCATTACCACAAGGCTTCCTGGGTGGTCGTCCACGCTTCCTCCCAGCAGATTTGTTACCATCATCTTTATCTTTATGATTATAAAGCTTCGTGAGCTTCTTGAGCCTCTCTTCCTCATATAACCTTTTCTCATATAACCTCCATTTAGGTGGCTTTTTAGGTCTGCTAGATCTTGCTGCCTCAGCTTTGTTAACTGGATCATCAACTTGTTCATAAGATTGTCCTTGTAACTGTAATCCATGTTCAGAGTCTTTATTCTGATTCATTTGGTTTTCTTGTTCCAGACCTCTAATGCTCAATAATTCTATTTTAATTCTGAAATTTTCAATACTTGCAAAATGCACTTTTGATTTCTTCAATATGTTCCTTCCTTATTTATAGAGCGTCGGAGTCCTCTAACTTAGAATTTCTATTTATATTTATATTGTATTTTAAATATCAAGGTTACAAAAACCTAGGGTGAATATATAATTCATTATAATAAAACTAATTAATGGCAGTATATGGGAAAAATTATTTATACAATTACATTTTTTTTTCTTTCTGTTTCCCAAATACTATCTATGGGAATCATGGTTTACCAAAACCATGGGCTTGTTAACCACGAATAATAAAAAACAATTATTGACCTTATCACAATGATGGACGGGAATCATGGTTTACCAAAACCATGGCTTTGTTAACCACAAATAATAGAAAATAATTATTGACCGTAGCTATTCAACCCTCTACCTAGATCACAAATGTCACATTTCCTTACATTTATCTAAAACATGACCTCCTTATTAAAATTTATCCAATTTGGGAGATTTGCAACTATCACCAAGAAAAATTTCTTAAAAAATTGTCCATTTTTAATTTTACATGATTTTTGTTATATTTTCTTAGACATTTCAAATACCATGGGTGGATATCATGGTTTTCCAAAACCATGAGGTTGTTAACCACCAACAATAAAAAAAAAACAATTTTACGTGATTTTTGTTATATTTTCTTAGACATTTCAAATACCATGGGTGGATATCATGGTTTTCCAAAACCACCAGGTTGTTAACCACCAACAATAAAAAACAATTATTGACACTAGTTATTCAACCATATGCACCTAGATAAAAAAAGAAATGGGGCATTTCTCTACATTTATAACAATATGTTTGACTAAAACATGTGGGCTTTATCAAAATTTATCCAATTTGGAAAATTTGCAACCATAGCCAAACAAACTAGTACAAAATTTTCCAGTTTTAATTGTACACTATTTTTTTCATGTTCACTATATTTGGGAAATTTGCAACCATCACCCAAAAAAATCCTAAAAAATTGTCCATTTTTAGTTGTACAATATTTTTCTTTTGATTTCTTCCATTGTTCAAATACCATGGGTGGATATCATGGTTTAAGGAAATTATGGGCATGTTAACAATTAACAATAAAAAGGAATTATCTAGAGTGGCTATTCAACCACATTTAAGTGTCTACTCAACCATGTCTATCTTGATCATAAATGTCACATTTCTCTAGATTTATAAGAATATGTTTCACTAAAACATGGCACATTTCTCTAGATTTATAAGAATATGTTTGACTAAAACATGGGTTCCCCATACAAATTTATCCAATTTGAGAAATTTGCTACCATCACTAAAACAACCATTAAAAATTTGTGGATTTTTAATTGTACTTAACTTTACTTCATAAACTCCATTTTTAATGATTGATTTTTTGAAATTACTTATTTTCTTTAAGTAATCAAATTCTTATATTTGCTTCTCCAAATTATGTTTGGTGTCTTTTTCCTCATCTTAAACATTTTAGTTTCTTTTTAGCTCATAAATTTTATCTAAAACCCTAAATTTTTCAAATACCATGATTTTTCATAATTTTCCCTACTACATGATTTTTGTTTCATTTTCTTCCATTGTTCAAATACCATGGGTGGATATCATGCTTTAACAAAACCATGGGCTTGTTCACCTACCAAAAATGCCTCATTTATCTAGATTTAGAAGAATAGGTTTGACTAAAACATGAGCTCCCTATCAAAATTTATCAAATTGGGAAACTTCCAACCATCCGAAAAAAATCCTTTAAAAAATTGTTATTTTTAATTTCAAAATAGTTTTGTGTTTTTTTCTTCTATTGTTCAAATAGCATTGGTGGATATCAAGGTTTACCAAAATCATGGGCTTTCTAACCACAAACAATAGAAAACAATTATTGGGGAGGACTATTCAACTAGGTCTACCTATATCACAAATGCCACATTTCTTTACATTTATCTAAAACATGAACTCCTTGTCAAAATTTACCTAATTTGGGAAATTCTCAATGATCACCCAATAAACCTCTTACAAAAATTTCCATTTTTAATTGTATATTATTTTTGTTATATTTTCTTCCACATTTCAAATACCATGGGTTATGCATATGACGGTTTTGGAAAACTAGAAGGTTGTTAAACACCAAACAATAAACAACAATTATTGACAATATGTTTGACTAAAACATTGGCTCCTTATCTAACTTTATCGAGTTTCGGAAATTTGCAACCATTTCCAAAAAAAAGAATACAAAATTGGTCATTTTTAATTGTACAAGATTTTTGTCATGTTCCCTATATTTGGAAAATTTGCAACCATGGCGAAAGAAACTCATAAAAAAATTGTCAATTTTTAATTGTACAAGATTTTTTTATTATTTTTTTAGTCCATTCTTCATATACCATGGGTGGATATCATGGTTTATAGAAACCATGAACCTATTAACCATTAACAATAAAAAAAGTAATTATTGATAGTGGTTATTCAACCATATCTACTTGTTTATTCAACCACATCTAAGTGGATCATAAATTTCACATTTCTCTATATTTAAGAGAATGTGTTTGACTAAAACATAGGCTCCCTATACAAATTTATCCAAATTGAGAAATTTGCAACTAGCAAAAAAAAACCATTAGATTATGGATTTTTAATTGTACTTAACTTTACTTAATAAACTCCATTTTTTATGATTTATTGTTTGGAATTAAGTAATTTTCTTTTAGGAATCAAATTCTCATATTTGCTTCTCCAAATTATGTTGGGTTTATTTTTCCTCATCTTAGCACATTTTGTCTTCCTTTTATGTTATTAATTTTATCTATAACCCTTAAATTTTCAAAATTTGCAATTTTTGATTTATTTATTATCTTCTTTCCTTATTTCTCAGTGTCTTTCCACCTAAAATTTTTCAACCTAAATTGTATTTTAAACACCATGTTTAGAAAAAAACCATGGTAAATATCATAACTCACTATGATAGAAACTAACAAATTGTTGCATACCTAAACAACTTTTTTTAGAATTAGTTTTTTTTCTCCTAGAATGAGGGCATATCATGCTTTACCAAAACTATGGGTTTGTTAACCACCAACAATAATAATAATAAATATTGACCATGGAGATTAGCTAGCATCCACTTGTATAGGATATGCCACATCTGCCCTACATTTATAATATTTATTTGTGTTAGTATCAAATTTATCCAATATGTGAAATTTGGAACCATCACAAAAAAAAACTCTAGAAAAATTTGTCCATTTTCAATTGCACATATCTTCACTTTATCTACTCTATTTTTTATAATTTGTTTTTTGGAATTAGAAATTTTGAGAGAGAAATCTAGTTATTGTATAATAAAAGATGCAAAAACACGGCTGTCCAATTTGATTAGATAGCAATTGTTCAATTAGATTGAACAATAGCCATTCAAAGAGTTTGATGAGAAAACAAAAAATGAAAGAAAGAGATAATACATTTTTGGGCATGAGGAATGTACAACAAAATATGAACTAGGAATTGTAAATAAATTATATACATTATTTACAAATGACGGTAGCAAAATCTCATGTACTTGAAGTTGTTGGGTTATCACCCCCTCCAACCACAACTTGGATGGTAGGATCATTTCATACGTGGTGGCAAAAAGATTCCTTTGTAAGTGGCTTGCGATATAGGCACACTATGTGCCCATTTACTCGAAATGTAGAACCGGACCCATATATGGTGGTCAAGGTGAGTATACCATTATTGTGTACTTCTTGAATTTCATATGGATCGAGCCACCTTGTTTGCAATTTTCCCGAAAAATCTTGGAATTTGGAGTCATAGAGGAGTGCCCAATCTCCTTTTTGAAATAGCTTCTTCTTGATGAGGTTATCATGCCGCTTAGCTCGTTGGTGTTGGATGATCGATGTTCGATGTAGAGCTAGTAGCCGTATGTTGTCTAGCTCATTTACTTTTTGGAGCCTTTTAATCTGGGCTTCTCTTAAGTCCAACCCTACCTCCTCGGTTGTTCTTAGAGTCTTGATTTCAAACTCAATAGGGAAAATAGGCTATCTCCCAAATACTAGATGATATGGGGAGCATCCAGTGGTGTTCTACCACGTTGTGTGATAGGCCCATAAGGCTTCTAGTAATTTGGCAACCCAGTCCCGATGATATGCTGATACAGTTTTGGTAAGAATTGCCTCGAGAACTTTGTTGGTGCTTTCCACCTACCTGTTTGCCTGCAGGTGGTAAGGAGATGTAACTGTATGGATGATATGATGATTTTTTAGGGTGGGTGTAATTTTATTACCTACAAATTGTGCCCCCCCATCGGTTATCACTTCCCATGGCAAAAAATATTGTATGAACAACTCAAAAAGGAAATTAATCACAAATTCCTTCGTGCCTCTTGATAAGGCCACTGCTTCTACCCACTTCGTTACATAATCAGTGGCAACCAATGTGTAGGTTTTTTGGTTTGACGGTGCGTTGAATGGCCCAAAAAAATCTAGTGCCCATCTCTAGAATGGTTTTATCACCAGTTGTGGCTATAGTGGCATTTCATCTGCTTGGCCTGGGTGGCCCATTCTTTGGTAGCTATCACATGCTTGGACATATTTTTTTGTGTATTTGAAAATTTTAGGCCAATAGTAGCCCAATTATAACACTTTGTGCCCTGTTCAGTGATTTGCAAAATGGCCACCAAAAGGCTCATCTTGACAGGCTCGTAGGATGTCATAGATTTCGTCCTCCCTGATGCATCTGCATATGTGCATATTGGCCCCCATATGGAAGAGGTATCCACTGACCCAAGAGAACCTTGCGCTACACTATACAATTGGTTTTTGTTTTCTTGATGTTAAGTGTCTCGACAACTTTCCTACTGCCAAGTAATTCGCCACGTCTACGTACCATGGCATTTTTACCGCTATCACAAACAGATGTTTGTCAGGAAACTATTCATCAACTGCTAGTGTATCGTCCGTCTTTGGAACGCTCGACAGGAAGTCTGCAACCATGTTTTCTTTTTCTGGACGATCCTTGATATTTATATCAAATTCCTACAACAACAATAACCAACAAGTTATTCTCCATTCGCGAGTGGTTTATTAGCTAAATATTTAATGGCAGAGTGATCAGTATGCAGGAGTACTTGATAGTCGGTTATATAATGTTTAAATTTATTAATAGCATAAATGACAGCCAAGAACTCCTTCTCAGTCACTGTATAATTTAACTCAGTAGGAGTGAGGTTTTTGATGATATAATAAATAGCATAAGGCTTTTTGTCTTCTTTTTAGCCAAGAACTGCCCCTATTTTTGTGTCAGATGCATCTGAAGAGATGTGAAAAGGCAATTCTCAGTTAGGCCATCATAGAATTAGTGTTGTTGAGACCAATTTCTTTAAATATTTAAAAGTAGTGTCACATTTATCAGTCGAATGGAATTCAAAATTTCCAGTCAATGCATACAAATGTGCAGCTATTTGTGATTTTTTTTTATAAATCTGCGATAATATCCTGCATATCCCAAAAAACTGCGTACCTCTCTCTGTGTACAAGGTGTGGCTAATAGAAGGATTACTTCTATTTTTTCTAGATCTACTTGTATTCTAGCTGCAGAGATGTAGTGACCTATGATCACTCCCTCGGTCATCATCATGTGACACTTTTCATTGCTTAAATATAATCTAGTAGCAATACATCACTCCAACACCTTTTCTAACATTTCTAAAGCGTGATCAAAGTCCTCACCATATGGTGTGAATTCATCCATATAGATTTCAAGCCCCTCATTTATTAAGTAAAAAAAAATGTTGATTATGGCTCTTTGAAATGTTACTGGGGCATTACATAGCGCAAATGGTAAAACTCTGTAAGAAAAAGTACCCCATGGGCAAGTAAAGGTTGTCTTATCCTCGTCTTCACGGGCTATCTGGATTTGATTGCAACCATTGAACCCATCAAGAAAGTAGAAGAACTGTTTCCCTGCTAATGTGTCAAGGACTTGGTCAATGAGAGGGAGGGGGAAGTGGTTGTTACACAGCATTTTGTCACCGTCCCTGCAATCCCTCGTCCCGTAAATTGGAGTACTATTCCTCTAACCTGTGAAGAGTAATATGTCCTGAAAAAACCTTGATGGCATCCTTCTGCATAAGGGAAAGAATTCTCCTCAAGAACATTTCCTCTGAAAAACCCTAAAATCCCATGTTTTTGTATTGGCGCGGGTATCGAGTTCATCCCTCATGCCAATGGGGAAAATGTACACTAGTCTGTGTTGTGTCAGTGCCATGCCTATTAACGAATGTTTTTTAACAATAGAAGGTGGAAGTTTGATTCTAACAACTTCAGAACGGATCATCAAAAATGGGTTGGGTTGTTTGCCTCCCGATCTCCCTATTTAGGAAGTGGTTTTTTGCCTCTCATGGAACCTTCCTAAGAGATAGGACTCTCCCCCATGATTATAGGAAGCCTAACCTTTCCTTCTCCCTCTATAAAATCCTGCCCTCTCCATTTGCTAACTAGCTGAAATTTTGTGAAGGGAATTATACTTGAGTGACAATCAAGAGCAGAGCTAAGGAGAACCCTAAGAGAGAGAGAGTTCTGTCAAACCCGTGGCGAGCTTTGTGAGACACGTCCCACTGGAACCCTATCGAAGGAAGATCACGACGTGAGAGTACCGGTTGTAATCATTCTCTCGTATCTTAATACACATGACTCTGCTATTGGTTCCATGATTGCGTTTGTCCATTATATAATGCAATTTCATTCGTTCCTCTCTGACTGATCGATAGTTATAAAGTCTGAAATATTATGTTGCATTTTGTCTCTCTTCTTTGCATGTGTACAGTTATCTTAATGCAGCAAGCTCACGAATCATGATCTATCCAGCTAGGAACGAAAGAGCCACTTCTTCTTTGAAAACAACAGCGAAGGAATCATGGTAAGAGATCTATCTCGATTCTATCTTTTATAACTAGGAACCAATAGTTTTGCGTGTTTCGATTTTTGCAAGACCCACTCTAGGGCTAGTGGGATTACCTCTGTCCGCAAAGGGGATTTACCTCCACAACAATTTGGTGACTCCGCTGGGGATCAGTGGGAGTTGGTCCTTCCTCCATTGGGTTGTTTTTGGCTTTTTGTTTGATTAGTCTACTTTTCTGGTTCACCTTCCTTGCCGTTAAAACCTTTTTCAACCCCCAGAAGACCAGATCTAGCCTCTGTTAGTTCATTTTCATCATTTTGCTAGGGTAAACCTGATTACTACGGTTATAATTCTGAAAGTCACAGCAAAGGACAGTAGTTTCCAGTTAGGCCCTTGTGCCATTCCCTGTTTGGCGCAGATTACAGCCAAACAGGCATGCCAACCCTGCTTGGTTTTAGGGTTTTCCTGTTATTGGACTCTTTGAGCTTGAGTTTTGGTCCTGGTTTGTTTTTTGTGATTGATTGAGTGCTTTGAATTCATTTTTTACTGTGTTTAGACCTTTCCCTCCAGTTATTCACCCTTTTCTGTCAGTTTTTTATTTTAGCCCTAGGGCTTCTAGGCGCTTCAGTGTGCTGAGCCTCCCATGGGAGTTTTGGGCCTTTGCTTTCCCAGCCAACTTTGTTTCGGATTATTTGCATTCATCTTGCTCAATCCAATTGATTCATTGCGTTAATTGAGTGATTTTCCTCTCTTTCATTCAGTTTCGCTTTGTGTTGCTCCAAGCCTAGATCACATAGTTTGTTTGAGTCTCTTTCGAGATTATTCTTCACTTTGAGCGATTTCTTCATCGGTTTGAGTCTTGATTATGCTTGTTTGAGTTGAGTGAACTTGTTTTGTTTCAACTCCCTCTTTATCGTTCTCAAATTGATGTTTTCATTAGTTTTTCATTTAGTTAGAGCATTTTCTTTAATATATTGAAAAATACAAAAAAAAAAAAAATCATTTTGATTTTCATACTGAAAATTGAAAACTTTTTCGCATTTAGTAGTGTTATATAATTCTAGAGAAAAGTTTTCTAGTTTCATTAGCTTGCATTGAAAACCATAGTGGATGTTTTTGTGTGTTCATTTTGCTGTCATTTGAAAGCTCTCAACTCTCCCGTAGGTAGCTCTTCATTGAACATAATGATCTTTTGTGGCATTTATTTTGCATCTAGAGGTTTTATGAGATCCAACATTTGATAGGGCCTAGAAATCGAAACGAAAATTGAATATCAACTTTAAAATTTACTGAATTAACCTAAGGCAACATTGAAACTTAACAGAACATCTAGTAGTCTAAGGTAGAGACGTGTTTCGGCGTCTTTAAGCCTAGTAGCTGTCGTTTTCCATCTGGCTACAGACAGTGCTAGTACAGACTTGTGCTTCTCGTATTGTTGTGTATATAAAGGGAGACACCATTAGGTTGCGAATCCTTTATCCATAGGAAGTTGAGTCTGCCGCCTTTTACCCGTGATACACTGGACACAACATTCGGAGAGATTACTTGCACATACGTTACGTCCTTGGTTGATTTCTCTTTCATTTTTACCAGGGTGTGTATGGCAGTTCATGGATATCTGGTACACCCATTTACCTAGATTACCAGAGCAGTCATTTTGATCTTTACTGACTCCCTAAATTTGAAAATATCATCAAGCGCTTGTCCTTTCATGATTGCTTCCAAACTGAAAGTGATAGAGTCATATTTTACTCGTTTCTAGACTCTTAAAGCATGAAATAGTAAAATTTCTAGTTTCAATGTGGTAAAATTAATCACCTACGATCACACGCCCATTTAGAGTTTGATTTTTCGGCCTGTTTTTGTTTGCCTTGGTTTTTGCCTGTGTGTCTTTGTTTTTGGTCTCTTCCTTTTTTTTTCTATGGTTATAGTGGCGGAACCATCAGTTTATTCTACTGGTAGTCCTTATACATACGATTCATCAGAGGTCTCTCAGTCCCCTGTTGAGCATCAGCAGCCTGTTGTATCTGAGTTTCCCCTTAGGGGACTGGTTATATTTGAACTTCCCTTTGGAGGACTAGTTGAGTTCAATTGGCCCTTGTCCAACACTTGGTTTGGATTTGGAGTTGGGGAACAGTTTCCTCCTCTTACATCGAGATCACCATTTTTAACTGTTGTCATACCTCCTAGTCCTCGTCATATTTTAGAAGATCTTACGATAAGGTCAGATATGGACTCATCTAGTCCTACTCCTAGTGAGGGAATTCCTACTTCTGGTGAAGACTACCAGCATTTTCCCGAAGACATCCCTGAACCATCTATTATGTCTTCACCTAGTCCATCACTCCCAGCTGGATATAGGACTTTAAATCAGGTCATGGCCACTATTGCCTCTATGGGAATATCGACTCCGTCCACGGAACCGACCATTCCCTCGTTAGGGATGTCACCATCGACACCTCTCATTGCATCTCCTTTTGTCACATCAGCACCTGTTAGACCTACTATCTACGTGGCTGCGTCTACGACTGTTGTCACCACTCAGTCAACTAGGACCTTTTCAGCTCCTCAAGACGTTTATATAGCTTCTGCCATTCTCGAGAACATTTCTCCCGAGGAGTACCGGATGTCTTTATAGCCACTGATCTCCCAGGTTGATCAGTCCTCTCAGGATCATTATCATCCTTACTTTTCTCATTATGGAGTGGATGGTGCCCCGATCTACTAATTTCCATATCGATATGATGAGCAGGGAAACCCCATTCATTTTCTTGCTCCTAAGGCTTATTAGTATATTAACAGTTTTATATCTACCCTGCCTATGCAACCTTCTAACCAACAAGGACAAACCTTTGAGGGACAACCTTTGTTTCAACAAGGATATGCTTCTGGCCCACAAGGACAACCCTTCTAGGGACAACCTTCGGCCCAGCCAGGGTATGCATATGACTCGCAAGGACAACCCTTGCAGGGACAACCTTCGGTCCAGCAGGGATTATTTTACGACCCGCAAGGACAGTCTTACAACCCTCAAGGTCAACCTCTATAGCCTCACCCTATGGTCCAACCAGGGAAACCTCAAGGACTGGCAAGGCAACCTGGGTATCAACCTAGACCTCCATGCGGTCCTGGGGGGTGAACTCATCCTTCTCAACCTTTGGTGCAACCTCAACAACCTCATTTTCCAAGTGGTCAAAATTTTGCACAGCTAGAGCCATCTTATGGTCCTATCACAGGTCAACGTAGTTATCAAGCTCAACCTGGCCCACTCCCGCCATCAAGCCAACCTGATCAGCCAGGGCAACCTGGTGTCCCTCATCAGCTAGGTCAACCTGTTCAACCAAGACAACCTACACAGCCTGTTAACCCTGCTCAGTCGCTGATCTATTCTATTCCACAGCTGAATCCACCTGTGTGCCCAACTTATCTGACTTAGTAGGGCCCCACTTACCAGCAACCCGTTCGACCCCAAGGTGATTTTTACCCTCAAGGCTAGTCTCGACTGGTTTACAACCCGACTCAAGGTTCTGGTTATTACCCTCAACAACCATGCTATACTTATACTCCATAGCAAAATTTGTACACTACTCAATCGGGGCCCATGTATAATCAGAATCAGTACCCTGGTTATCAACCTCCGTATCCTAGTTCTCAGCCGCCATATCAACCAAATTATCTAGCTTATACCCCCTATGGTCAAAATCCTACAGGACAGAACCAATGGGGGTAGATTTATGCTCAACCAGGATGGAGTACACATACAGGTCCTTATCAGGGACCTCGCATGCCTTTTAACCCTCAATTACCTTTTCTTGCCACATTGGAGTTACCGGACATGTCCAAATTGAACAATGATCCGATTCTTCATAATCCATATTGGCCTCCGGTTCCAATGAAGGTGTCTGGTGATTGTCCTAAGTTTGAGGGAAAATCTGTAGAAGACACCCAAGCACATGTCATGACATACCATTTATGGTGTTCTTCGAATTCTTGGTTAGATGACTCGATTCGTTTGCGTCTTTTCCAGCGCACTCTTACCGATGCTGCTGCTAAATGGTATATAGAACTGTCTCATTGTATTTTTCAAGATTTTTATACTCTAGCTATGGCATTCCTGACTCATTTCCAGTTACCAGTTCATTACGAAGTTGGGACGCATCTCCTGACATCTCTGAAATAGGACAAAGCTACTCATATTTCATATCACATTCACCAATGGAGACGTCGTCGTCATCTAATAAAGTATGAAATACTTGATCAGCTTCTAACTCACTGGTTCACTACCTCTTTTGTCAATAAGATTGCACAAGACATTGCTATGGGGGCATGTGTAACCGAGGAACAAGCCATTGCTCATGCCCAGTACCTCGATTTAGTGTACCCTCAGTCTGGCACATTATATGACACCTTGACTGATGCCCTGCGACCAGAGACCTCTAAAGTGTTGGCTACTCCATCAGTAGACAGTGTTATTGGTTCCATCTCTCAGAATTCTCACAAGTCTTCCAATGGGAAGCAAAAATTGAATTCTTCCAACAATTCTGCTCCTCAGGCTACTCCAGATTATGGTAAGACAACGGAGGTCGACGCCGTTCAGGCCAATCCTATGGATAAGACTTCCAAAGGGAAAAATAAGGGAACAGGCAAAGCCAAATCCGATGCCCCAAAACTAGAATCGTCCAAACCATGTGCTGATGATGGTTCCCAGCGAAAACCGAAGTACCCTTGCCTAATTTGTGACGAAGAGCACTACACCAAAGATTTCCCTAGACGATCCGAGGTTAGCCAAATTCTTAAAGGCTCTAAGGGAACTTCGGCAGTTCTTAAGGAACCTTTTCCATCTCAACAGACCTAGATGGTCGAGCAGCCTTCACCATCTGCATCGTTTGGGTCTCAGGTTTTCTTGACGAATGGTGTTGTACTTGTTTCTATAGCCACTCAGTCAAAGGATTTTATTGGATCATGCCAGGCAGCTAGGAAAGAATTTTTTGATGGCCCTCCTCCCCTGCCTACCTCTGATCCTTAAGGACAACTATCCCACCCCTTTTATCGATCAGAGCATTGAAGATTGTGCAGGGAGTGAGATCTTTTCCCTTATGGATGACTTTTCAGGTTATAATCAAATCAATATCCTTCCATCTGATCAACATAAGACTGCTTTCATTTGTCTGTGGGGAACATTCATCTATAATAAACTCCCTTTCAGATTAAAAAACATTGGAGCTAGCTCCCAGCATGCCGTGTCTTATGCCTTTCACGACATACATAATGTTGTTTAGCCGTATTTGGATGACCTTCCAGCCCATTCAGCTCTACACAAAGACCATCCGGAACATCTTCACCAGATTTTTCTCCTCTTTAGATGTTACAACATCAGGCTTAATCCTCAAAAGAGCATCTTCTGTGTTGACTCTAGTCGGCTAGGATTCATTGTCTCTAAGGATGGAATTCGCCTTGACCCTCTCAAGGTTGAGGCTATTGTTAATCTCCCCTCCCCATCCTCATTGCATCAACATTAGAGTCTTCAAGGGAAAGAAAACTTCTTACGTCGTTTTATCCCGAACTATGTAGAGGTAGCCAAAGGGTTCACGCGACTTCTAAAATAGGACGTTCCTCTGTGTTGGGATGAGATTTCTCAGCAATCTTTCAATAACCTTAAGACATTGCTCATCCACACTCCATTAATACGTCTTACGAATTATCATCGCGACTTTACCCTCTATTTGGCTGCCACATTCTGTACGATTGCCATGGTTCTGGTACAGGATGATGATGATGGTAACGAACACGTGGTTTATTATCTGTCTCAGAACCTCCTCGACGTTGAAACGCATTATGCACACGTCGATAAGTTGGTGGTGGCTGCGGTCCAGGGCATTCAGTGGTTTCATCGTTACATCCTGTTAGGCATGGTAACCGTGATTTCCGACTGCAACCCCATGACTTACATTTTTTGTCAACAATTGCTAGGGGAAAGTACTCAAAGTGGATTTTCATCCTCCAAGAGTTTGATTTGGAGTTCACTACTACCAAATCAAAGAAATTGCTGGTTTTTACTGATCTCATTTGTTCTCTCCCTACCGACTCTGTTCTGTCTCAATCCAAGGATCATATCTCGGATGAAACTCTCTTCTTAATCAACACTCTCGATCCATGGTACGGTGATATCATCGTGTACCTCCATACATCTACCTTCCGGCCTGAGTTAACGAAGGGTGCTCGACACCGCGTTCGACATCAGTCACAACCATATCGCATTGTCGGAAATACCCTATATCGTGTCAGTCGATTCCGTACTCCGTCGGTGTTTGACCTTAGAAGAGGCTGAGAAAGTTCTGAATGGCTGTCACAGTGGTGCTTGTGGTGGTCACATGTCTGGTTATGCTACCGCACAGAAGATCCTTTGTGTGGCCTATTTCTGGCCATCTATATTTAAAGACTATATTGTTGCAGTACGAAAGTGTCATGAGTGCTAGATCTTCCAACGCAAGATGCATGCGCTGCCTCTCCCATTACATTCTATCATTACCGTAGGCCCTTTTGATAAATGGGGCATTGATTTTATGACATGTAACCCTCACTCGGCCTGGGGGCATGCTTATATCATCGTTGTCGTAGATTATTTCATCAAGTGGGTTGAAGCAATGCCTACACTGGTTGCGGATGGTAAGATAGCTGCACAGTTCATTTCAACCATGTGATCACTCGTTTCAGCGTTCCTCAAGCCATCATCACTGATCATGGCTCTCATTTTTGGGACTGCATGATGGCAGAGCTGACATCGAAGTTGGGCTTCGTCACGACAGCTCAATGCAATATTACCCTCAAGAAAATGTCTAGGTTGAAGCCATGAACAAGGTTCTTGTCACGATGCTTCAACAAATAATTGGTATACATAAATCGAGTTGGAATCTCTAGTTGTTTTCAGCTCTTTGGGCCTACCGAACATTAGTGAAGAGTGTAACCGGATTCACACCATTTCAGTTGGTGTATGGTCTGGAAGCTACTCTTTTGGTTAAACGTGAGATCCCTTCACTAAAATTGGCTGTGGAATTACTGCCCAATACTTCCCCGGAGGAAGAACTTCTACTATATCTCAAGATATTGGATGAAACTCGTTGCTTGGTTGCTTTGGTTATCGAGGCACAGAAAAAGCAGGTTAAATCTCATTTCAATCAAACGGTTTCTCTGCGCTCTTTTATTGAAGGGGACCTTGTCCTCTTGTATTATCAAGCCCATGACAATGTCATTTTCCTGCCACAAGTGCTAGGGCCTGCTACAAAGTACACCACACCACACATGCACAAAAATGAAAAAATCACCTATGTACATATACTATGCAAGAATGATTCAAGCATAATATTTGTTCAGGTACAACCCATTTATGGGTTGTGCCAAAGGAATACCTTCATAATCGATCAGCTCATAAGCCCCATTTTTCAATACACATTTAACGATATAGGGCCCCTGTCACATAGGTTGGAATTTTCTTGCCCCAAGTGTCAGGGTGCTCGACAAGTGTTAGGGCCTGCTACAAATAATGTCACAGAATATAGTGTCATTTTGGTATTATTAAACGAGGCTCTTAACCTCGGTATTCACGCATTACATGTACATCTAGATTCATAGCTTGTGGTTTTATAGCTCAATGGTCATTATTCAGTTAGAAACCCATGCATTTTAAGACTGTATATACATATTCGTTTACATGAAAGAAATTTTGATTACATTACATATCAACATATACCAAGACAAATGAATACACTTATAGATGTAGTAGTGAACATGGTATTAGATAGACTTTTACGCAATTTGTAAAAATATTATCATATGTAAGCAAGATCCATGTAGAAAATAGATGTATATATATATATATATATATATATATATATATATATATATATATATATATATATATATATATATGTTAAGTATTTGCAATATGTGCATCAAATAAAACCAAAAATATACATGTTCGTTTCAATTACATCTGGAGACAACATGTCTCTCAAAAAATATGAAAATATAAAGCCTACGTGACTAATCGGCATGGTGCTCATGGTAGCATGTCACTGCCTGCACCAACCACCTCAGTAAGCGATGGAGACGACTCGACACCCCTACGGTGTGCCTCTGATAAGCTAAGGGAACATCAGCTAAATAAGGATAATCCAGAACTCCGTGAGCGATCCCCTCTAGGTTATGTACAAGCTCATCCCCCTTGCCCCCCTCAGCTTGAGGGTCATAAGCGAGAGGGGTCCTCCTTGCTACTGGTGATATTCCGGCGGGCCTCTCTAGGCCAACATCTACATACATATAGGATCAGCTGTTATAACATGCATGTATACCAAAAAATCATAAAACTCATAAAATTAAAAAGTTTCTTACCAAGCTCCTCATCCCAGTCCTCTCCCTCCAGGAGTGGAAGGTCTGGGTCTCCATTAAAATCAGTTCCCGCGTAGGGCCAGTCCTCCACGACGATCAAATATCATCGAAGCTAGTCAAGGAACTTGGGTTACCATGACATCTGTTGGCCGCCCCCTTCCCTGGGCATCAATGCCGCCCATCAAGCCATCCATGGCTCTCTCAGTGGTGGATCTGGCACTATGGCCCCCTGGCAGTGGAAAATTGGTAATCGTTCCAGGAAGAACGACACCAGGATTGACCCATATCCAAACTGTTTTAGTTTTTTCTTCTTGCATTTTTTCAGTTGTTGTTTAATGTTCATAGTCACGGTCGTGGCCCAGTCAAAGATAGTTGGGTTCATGCACTCCAATGCAAGAAGGAGTTGTGTCTTTGTGGCCTCGTGCAGTGCCTATGATCATGCAGCTCGTGTAATGGTATGTAGCACTACTCTCAGTGGTAGATCGGGGACGGTCTGAATGTCTACCTTCCTGCTCCCTATTCCTTTACGTGCTCCTCAGCACGCCCTGTCCATGACCATTGTCATGTTTTCACCTGAAGGCCTGGTACCGGTCAGTATAGGGACTAGACCCCTACATGGCAGTCCAGTGATGAAGTACATGTCTGATACCTCGAGCTCAAGTACCTGGTCTCAAAGTTTTAACTTCTCCTCATCCTCATCCCAGATGTTGATGAGATACTGCAATAGTTCGGGCTGAGCCCAGAGACATGTCGTTAGAAAGAATTTTTTCAGCCTGCAATTCTAGAGAGAATTCATATAATTCTAATTTCCCATTGCCAATTCATCTTCCTCGCTGTGTTCCCTCTCTTTCCATTCAATGACCATCCTCTTTTGCTGAATACCTACATCAAATCAAACATAGGAATGGGTGGGACCCTCATAATTGGGTGGGACCCCTCTAGTGAAGAGGACTAATTTTCATCAAAATAGAAGGAGAAAAAACCTTGATTTGTTGTATATAGTATATACTACTCACCAATGGTACTATGGTGACTTACCTCAATATTGAGTAATAAACTTGGTGGAGAAGCATAATTTTTAGAGCTAGATTTTGATACTATCTTGGAACAAATTTGAGGGCTCTTTAGAGCAGATTTGGGCCTCATGTTTAGAGCAGTTTTCGGGCAACCTTGAAAGATAATGTTATCTCCCTTGAAGAATTGTCCAAAGCACTATTGGAGAGTCATCTAGAAGCCTATTGGAGACTATGATACATTGTTGATGCCATCATGAGGTGGTTGATGCCATCATGAGGTGACTTTGAAAAGAAGTATTTGGGTAACAAGAAGAGAAATGGTGACACCTTCATGAGAAGACCAAGTTTTCATTGATGAGCTAAGTGCTTTGGAGATTGTTTGAGGGTGGTGCTAAAGGTGACATTGTCAGGGCTTGTTGCAGAAGGTATTGGGAGTCATGAAGAATCATCAAATATATCTTGACGAATTGAATTTAGAGGTTGGAGCCTCATAGACACAAGGTTGGTGCCGTAGAGGATTGGATTCCTCAAGAAACTAGGTTGGAGCCTGTACCAGAGATAGGGTTGGAGCCCTAGAGGTTGGTGCCTCAAATTGACAAGGTTGGAGACTTGGAGATATCAAGTCAGTGCTTGATATAATATAGGTTGGAGCCTAGAATATTGGAGCCTTCATCTAGGGTTGGAGCCCTATATCATTATTGTACTTTAATTATTGTAAAGAAGAAATTAATAAAAGTACCTATTCCATCAATGTTCATTTTGTGTTCTAAATATAAGTGATCTAAGTGGTAAAATTAATACTTGAAGAGAAATATTGATTCATCCCCCTCTCAGTATTTCCAACAACAAAGAAGAATCAAACAAACCACAACACAGTAAATTTCCCGGAGAAATATTTCTACTCAAAGCCCCTCTATCATATATTATATATTCCAAAAGGAACCATGAAATAATTACATACGAATATTCTCACAAGAGTCTTCCTGTATTCAGCTAATTGCCTCACACTGATCCAGACAAAATCGTGCCAATACTCAGCCAAGTTTCATCTTGTCTTCAGCCTGCCTTGCTCACGCAGCTCATGAGGAATTAAATCCTTATTCATAAGGAATTCCAGCCTTCCTACATTTCAGTAAGTATCATGGGCATCATGTGTTGTTTTAATTACACCTAGGTAGCTTGCTAATATCACAACTAATAGTTACACTTCCCTTTCAGCTAGATCTCAACTAGGTCTCCACTCAAACTCACATGCATGCAACTAATAATAGTAAATCATCAGTTCCATGTTAGATCAGTCATTGTGAATTAAATAATATTTAATTCACTCGATCTCTCATTAGTGTATCAAGCAGTTACAACTAGTACAATTTACTTTAACTCACTGATTTCATTTTTAAATTTGGGTATTTTTTCACAAGGAATTCAAATATGCTATTGTTTTTTGAAAAAAATTCATCCAAAAATTTTAGATATTCTCTCCAGAATCATGCACCCAAATAATTCCTCCTCTCATACCATGTAGAAAATTTATAACATAAATCTGATACCATGTATGAATTATACAAAAATAATGTATATCATGGATTCAATCTAATCTAAAAATATGCTAAAGTTAAATATTGAATCACTTCTACAAATCAATTGTGGAATTAAAAACATAGTCACCAATCACATGAAGCAAAGAATAATCAATCAAATGAGAACATAGATAATTTCCCAGGAAAATATTGCTGCTCAAAGCCCCTCTATTATATATTATATATTCCAAAAGGAATCATGAAACAATTACATACAACTATTCTAACGAGAGTCTTCATGTATTCAGGTAATTGTCTCACACTGGTCCATAAACAATCAGGTGAATACTTTGCCAATTCTCAACCTATTTTCAGCCTTCCTTGCTCACGTAGTCCATGAGGAATGCAATCTTTATTCACAACGAATTCCAGCCTTCCTACACTACGCTAAGTACCATGGGCATCTTGTGGTATTTAAACTACACCTCGGAAGATTGCTAATATCACAACTAATAGTTACACTTCCCTTTCACCTACATCTCATCTTGGTATCCACTCGAACCGATATGCATGTATCTAATAATAGTAAATCATCAGTCGCAAGTTAGTTAACTGATTGTGAATTAAATAATATTTAATTCACTTGATCTCTCACTAGTGTATCAAACAGTTACAACTATCACAACTGACTTTAACTCACTTAAATGATCAAATTTATGGATCACAAAATTCTTATATCTAAAATCACTTAACTGAGTTAAAATGATTACAAATTGCATTAACTAATGCACCACTGCACTTCAAACTCTGTTAAAATTAGAATTTCTCTGCATGCCTCAGCAACTACCCTCAACTCGAAATTCATGAGTTAACTGATTTAATCACACTCAGTTAACTATTAGAAGTTATTTTGAGATAATATTACATTTTACTGTCCATCTTAATTAAGGGGTAACTAAAATAGACATGAACCAAATTTATCCCACGCCAGTTTGGGTGTTGCTTCAACCTCTTGGTCCCACACTTTGTGTAGGTGCTGTTTATTGTTTTCGAATGCCAATTTCATTGTTTCTTGGTGAAAAATTCAACAATTTATTCATACTAAACTTGATTAAAGACTTTACCTAACCATGATAGTTAGTTTTCCAAACATACTATGAACATGTAATCTACAGGTCATGAACTAATATTTGAACATATGGGTCTAATACTTATATGAGAATCATCAAGAAGGTCTGATGCCCTCTTTTAGTAACAAAAATACCATATGTTAGCTCATACATTAATTAACCATTCATAAACTAATCAAAACATATCAAGAGCCATATATATAAATTATAACTAGCATTTAACCAAAATAATAACCATGATAGAACAACCATCAAAGACACATAATAACAAGTAAAAGTACTCATAGAATAAAATAGGAAAACATATCTTATTAACATATGTAAAAGCCAACTAAATCAAGTTATTCCATGTACCACCTGACCATAGATTGTGCTCAACGAATTCTCTCTTTCAACCAATCACCCCTGTGCCAAATTCCAATCATGAATGTGGGATCTCAAGGAATAATATAAACAAAACCAAATGAGGGCTTGCATAGGTGAAACTACCTCAAGCCTCAACCAATGATTCCACCTCACAGTCTAACATCACTAACACCAACCATATCTATCTCTACCCCATTGTCGAGGGCTCCAAGAACTAGAAACTCAACCCACAACATTCTAGGGCTCTAAATCATTTGTCCAACCTAGATCCAAGACTAATATCACAACCCTCCAAGGCTTTTCCATCTTGGGCTTCAAGCTATCCTAGGGATTTGAGATAATTTTCTCCAACATGCAACCATAAATAATTATGAGCACCAACTAGAAAAAAATCAAATGGGAAAACCTAGAACACCATGCTTATCCAAGAAATGGCAAGGCCAGGCTAAAATCACTGTCAATCCAAGAAATCCTTGATGCTAATGATATAACATAACCAAAAACCACATGCATCTACCAAAAATCAAGGGAATCATACATTCAACTTGTTACCTGCAAAGGAATCTAGTTGTAATTGATGATCCACCTATTTCCTTGCACTTTCCTACTTTCCTTTTTCCTTCTTGCTCCAAATCTAAGGTATTCCAAAATTCTCCAAGAGTTATCCAAGAAAACTTTAAGTGTTCAAGATTATGAGAGAGTGAGACAATAGAAGAGAGCTCCAAACTAAAACTAAAAAAAGTTTATGAACTCATCCTCATAATCCTTTTTTATTATTGAGGCTTCTATTTTCTCAATTTCCTCTACTTTTTCTTCAATTTTCCTTTCATGCATAAATGTTATCCTTCATCTCCCTTTTCTTATATTTTCCATTATTTCACAAATAAAATACCAATTATTTCAAATTTTCCTTTTCCAATGCCTTTTCCAATTTCCATATCAATTAATTAATCACAAGTGATTCCCATCATTAATTTTTTTCCCAACATTCAGCTTAGAATATGTGTCTAATGACCCTGGTTATTATTTTTATTTACATAGGAATTCAACTAAGATTTGTTACAAATGCCTCCCCCTTAGGGGAAAACTATCCTCAATGTTCAATAACACTTGTAAAGCAATAAAACACATGTTTCCTATGGAGATTTATAACACAAATTGTTCCATCATTTATATGATATCATAATGATAAAGACATAACCAACATGCTATGAACAATATGCCATTTATGGGAGCTTTATAGTAGAACTTTATGTGTTATTTAGATACATATGCATATATATAGACATAATAAAAACACAACATCAAAACATATATCAAGATGCCTCTCCTCAACCAAAAAATAGAGAAGGATACATAGCCCGCATCTGATCATCCATCTCCCATGTATCTTCATTGGGCCCAAGGTGATTCCACTGCACTTTAACTTGCTTGATTGCTTGATTCTGGAGCATTAACATATTTCGATGTAAAATGCACTGAGGTTCTGGTTGGAATTAGCCTTCTGGCTCCACCTGCAATACAAACTAGTCAATCAGATGATCAACATCATTCACATACTTCTTAATAGATGAAACATGGAAAGCATCATGGAATTTCACTATCGAAGCTAGTGCAAGTTGGTATACGACTAGTCCAATATTGTTAAGGATATCGAAAGCTGTGTAATACCGAGGTTCAAGCTTTGCACATGACCCAATCCTCAACGAGCTCTTCTTGGGATTGATGCAGAAGTACACATGTTCCCCAACCTGAAACTCCTTAAATACCCTCTATTGATCTACATAACTCTTTTACATATCCTTTGTAGCCTTTAGATTCTTCTTGATAACCTACATTTCCTATTCCATATTTGTCAACATATATGGTCCAATCATTACCTTGTTGATTGGATTACTCCAACAGATGATAGTATTGCATCTCCACCCATAAACTGTCTCAAATGAACTCATCCTCAAAGACTCTTGATACCCATTGTTATATGGAAACTCCACTAGTGGAAGATAATTTTCCCACATTTTTTGTTGATACATTATGTACAATGTCAACATGTCCTCAAGAACCTATTTGACCCTCTCCGTCTTTCTATTTTTTTGTGAATGTTAAGTTTTATT